>JALMQS010000102.1:3111444-3389964 GCA_024734495.1 Forficula auricularia
TCAAGACGTATCACTGGCAACAAAGTTTTGAATGTAATTGCCATTAAAAATAATATTAATATACACGGAGGTTCTTTTGTTGACCCTTTTAAATCCTGAAGAAGGAGGTACGATCCTTCGAGATGTCGGATTTTTTAAGAGAATGAAATTATTGATATTCAAATAAATTATTTTTAAAAAAAATACTTTCAATTAATTAAATTGGTAAATTCTAATATATCATAATATTTGTAATGATCTATTAGTGGAATTTAAATAAAAAAAACAATTAATTGAAATATTGGATAAAAATGTAATTATACACTTTTGTCGAGACAACCAGAGGTGAATAATTATTTAAATTAACAAAAAACCCATCAAAAACAACTTAGCTGAAGATGAGACTGTGACAGATCGAATTGTCAACCCAAAAACCCCTAAAACCCGTGAATTTCATACAAATCGTTAGAGCCGTTTTTCGAGAAACCGAATCTAAATACAAGAATTGCTCGTTTAATTAAATAAGATAAGATAAGATAGTTATAGCTGTAAGAAACAGCATTGATCGTAGGTGAAAGGGTATGCTGGAGACTTTGGTCTCTGTACACCCCCAAAATCGGTCCGTACTGTTCTTCAGGTCTCTGGTGCCCTCTCTCCTCATCTCGGTCAGGTTTTCTTCAACTCCTAGCCTTTGGCAAAGTCATTAACCACCCACGCTTTGATCAAGATATATAGAAGAATATTTTTACTTCCCCATTAAGTAGCGCCTCTAGATGTTGCTGATTTTTTATAATAAGCTGAAATTAGATACATAAGTATGTACTAAATAGGCTGCACTTTATTATACCAAGTTTCTCATCTTCAACTGAATCCGTTCGGGGAAAAATGAAATTTGTGGAGTGCGTAAAGTTTTCACATTTTTCAATAACCCGAATTTTAAGAAGAATGTATTTTAATAACAAATAGTTCTTTCTAATGCCATTAAAAATATTTGTATAATCCTTCAAAATTCCCTTAGATCTAAGAAATTTCTTTCCAATGAAAGTTGTTCAATGAGCGTAATAAAGACTAAAAGGCGAGCTGAGGTCATCACGATTCGTCGTTTAACCTCTTGATGCATTCAAATAATAATATAGCTATATTCTCTCTGGACCTAACTCTCGACTAAAAGCTTCTCGTGTTAACATTTTGACCCATTTGTCGACCCCAGCATTGCAGTCCTTGAGTCCTAGGCGTTTCCCTAGACCCGTCTCTCGGTGATCACTTGAAAGATAGGAGTCCGTTCGTTGTTTCCTCCAAAGGGAAGGATTTGGAAACCCGAGAACCGATACGCTTAAAGAAACACTTCTCGAAGATTGCCAAAAAAGATAACCAAGTTATTTATTTGTTCATACCTATATCTTAATGAAATTATTATTAAAATTAGAAATGTGTTTTCGCAAAGATCTTCTCTGTTGATAGGACACTTTTATTATTTAATTATAAAATATTTGTCGATCGATCTTTTTAAAAATATATATTTTATTAAGGCAGCTTCTGCCAATAGTGGAACACCCTTAAACTGGATTTTCTCAATAAGCTGGTCATAAAAATACTTAAAACGAGAAAAATTATTCAGTTAAATATCACTTTACATTGATATCTCTTATATACTCTGTGGTGCAAAAAAAAGTGAAACACTTAGAAAAATTTAGTTTTTTCGAATAATTTTTAGAAAAAACATATATTATTTAAACTTTTAATAGATTCTGTGATTGTACAAATATTTTTAAACATTTTTAGAGTGAAAACAATGTATTACTTTAATTTAAACCCTTTAAAATTAAATTTATTTAAACTAGCATAAATTTTCAGGTTTGAAATCTGATCCCTTTATTGAATTGTATTAAATGATTATCGTCTAATATCGAATTAAATTGAATATTTTTATGTTTATCACTTCGAAGAAATTCGTTTATAACATAACATAATATTAATAGCGTTTTTCTTTAAGAGACGGACTGGTATAAATATGTGATTGGATGTTGATGAAGGCAGTCCACGGTGGTTGTAAAAAATAAGACTATAATGGTTTTATTGTTTTACATTTATTTGTTAAAACCGACGTTTCGGAGATTTATTCTCTCCTTCTTCAGGGTCTATATAATTGAGGGAAGACGAACATCAATTAGTATTGGGAATTTTCACATGTCATTCATAATATAAAAAACAAAATAATATACACAAAATAAAAATAATAATCATAAATCTACTTACAACAAAAAGTCAATGAAAGTAGTTCAAATCATAATTACTTCCTGTCTCCTTTGACAATGCCAAAAAAACATTATAAAATTTTTTCATCTCGAATAGAAATAAGCAATTGATGATTAATGTGTTAATGAGATATATATAAATGAATGAATGTATAACATGTCCCCACCAATCACTGGATGCGCAGAATATCATTGCGCATATATAGTTGTTGTTTTTTTTATATTACAATTATTTACACATTTATAAATATGGTCATCATCAGTCCCAAAATTTTAAAAAATTATATACAAAGTTCTTTTTTTTTCTTTTAAAAACATAGTTCGAAACGTGCATTAATTTATTTACATATTATTCATTTTTTTTATTTAATTAAATTACACATGAGTTTTAAATTATTAATTATGCCATCCCAGCAAATACTCAGGTCCATCACGTCGTATCTGTAATTTACTGCGCAGTAAATTACAGATCCGACGTGATGGACCTGAGTATTTGCTGGGATGGCATAATTAATCATTTAAAACTCATGTGACGAATTTAATTAAAAAATTAAAAAAAATGAATAATATGTAAATAAATTAATGACGTTTCGAACTATGTTTTTAAAAAGAAAAAAAAAGAACTTTGTATATAATTTTTTGAAATTTTGGGACTGATGATGACCATATTTATAAATGTGTAAATAATTGTAATATAAAAAAAAAACAACAACTATATATGCGCAATGATATTCTGCGCATCCAGTGATTGGTGGGGACATGTTATACATTCATTCATTTATATATATCTCATTAACACATTAATCATCAATTGCTTTTTTCTATTCGAGATGAAAAAATTTTATAATGTTTTTTTGGCATTGTCAAAGGAGACAGGAAGTAATTATGATTTGAACTACTTTCATTGACTTTTTGTTGTAAGTAGATTTATGATTATTATTTTTATTTTGTGTATATTATTTTGTTTTTTATATTATGAATGACATGTGAAAATTCCCAATACTAATTGATGTTCGTCTTCCTCTCAATTATATAGACTCTGAAGAAGGAGAGAATAAATCTCCGAAACGTCGGTTTAACAAATAAATGTAAAATAATAAAACCATTATAGTCTTATTTTTTACAACCACCGTGACTGCCTTCATCAACATTCAATAACATAATATTGTTTTATAAATATAATCAAATACGAATAAATGTTTAATATTATTATTACATTTTAGGGTTTAATGGAACATCAACAATTAAGTAAATTGAAATGCACTTATTAAAGGTGCTATTTCACTACGAATGCCCACTAACGGCGTAGTTAGGGGAGGACAAGGGGCAGTGCCCCCTCTCCGCACTCAAAACTCATTGCCCCCCTCCCCTCCCTAGAAAAATTGAAACTCCCTTATTACGAGGCATCACTTATTTATTTATCATTAAAATATTTCATTACTTCCAAAATTTGTCATTTCTACTAAAAAGTTCGTTGATCTCTAATCGGATTACCCAAATTGAAACCTTGTGGTGGCTAATCAGCTGGCCGGGTATACCCCTAGGAAAACTCCCTAACTATGTCAATCTGCCCACCGTCGAGTCGGGAGCATATTTCGTTGGAACAGTCCACCGTCGACTGCCGAGCAGTTGTAACGAAATATGCTCCCTTATTGTTTTATATGAAAGCAGTAATCGACTGCCGACTATGATTCTGAGCAGTAGCACCTTTATTAATATTTATTCCTGAATTAAATTATTTACTAGCCTGTACCAGTGTTAATAATAATAGTTAAAATAAAAATAATTTTTATAAAAAAATAAAACCGTCTTCAAAAAAACTAAATAAAAACAAATAAAAATATTAAAGAACTTAAAAATAAAATAAAATACACTAAAAGGTATAGAATAATTATCTAATTTAGTTACAACTAAACGACGAAATATTAACATGAAATCACTTTTTGAAGTCGATGCCAAACATATACATTTTATGAATCAAACTCGACGGATTTTACTTAGTACGATTGGCGGGTATGCTCGCTTATATAGTTTGTTTAGCACCGACTTCAAAAAGTGATTTCATGTTAATATTTCGTCATTTAGTTGTAAATAAATTTGATAATTATTTTATACCTTTTAGTGCATTTTATTTTATTTTTGAGTTCTTATTATTTTATGTGTTGCATTTAGTTTTTTTGAAGTCGGTTTTATTTTTTTATAAAAAATATTTTTATTTTTCTCTTTTTAGTGATGTTATTAATAGTGACTAAATATAATACCTTGCATACATCTCGTAAAAGAAAGGGTCGGGCGAATGAATCAGAAAATGATAATAAAATTAAATTCATAAATATAGAAATTCTCAAGAAACGTTTGCGGGTTTTAAATCAATATTTTACGATTGATTTTTTTATAAAAGATTTTATTTATTATAATTTCGATTATTTGCTCATAAGAATTGGAAATTTACGTTAATTTGTCATTGATCATATCATCAGAACTTGACCAAATTAATATGGGACCACCCCTAAGGAACCCTTTTTCCAATATAAAAAGAATCATCGAAATCGGTTCATAAACAAAGAAGTTATGCCTAAACAAACATAACAACAAAAAAATAACAATGAAAAAAAACGGCACCAATTGGAAACTATACTGAACCCAATGCAAAAAAATCATCAAAATCAGTTCTCAATTAGCGAAGATATCAGGTAACATAGACACAAAAAAAATCAATCGAATTGAGAACCTCCTCTTTTTTTGAAGTCGGTTAAAAATATAATGTCTTAACATAAAGAGAAACTGAAATTATACAAAAAAGGAATAAATAAAGATGATTCGGTAATCTTTAGACTAATTCATTTCTATAAGAACTCTCAATATATAAGATCGGAATTAAATAAGAGTTATATAGGCAAGTCATAGCTTGCATTTATAGCAATAGAATTAGGAGAAATTTAATATTTTCTTAGAGGACAGGCTGATTCATTGTGGAAGATGGTCGATTTCCATCTCAGGGACTGTCGAGTTTAAGTCACAAGAATTAATTTCAGACTCCTACCCTCACTCATACAAAACATTATCCGTTTGAGACGAAGGTTCCAAAATATATTTTTAAAAAATCTAATGTTAAATTTGAAATATAACGAAAATGATGCCGCATTAGATGAAATTTGCAAAAAAGTTATGATTAAAATAAAATTTCAAAAAATGAAGGGTAGGTACTTTTATGGGCAGCATCCACTGGTTGAAATGTAACTTCTAGCTGGTAGGAATCGATGCCCTTAATAGTTGGAAACCGGATTTGGGACATAAAACCGGATATTGTGGTCCCCAGAAGCCAAAAAGAGGCAAAAAATCCATTGGTCAGTGCGTACGTATGTATGTACGTATGACCCCCTTGCGTTTCGCAACCCTAAGTCTCAGAGATACGGAATTCGAAACTTAAGCTCGATATAAGCTAGGAGTACAGCAAGCTTCTGCGGTGGCCAGCCCATTTTAAACAATTTTATATTTTTTAACATTTAATGTTAATTTTTATTTATATTTTTTGGGGTTTTTTTTGTTTATAATGGTATAATATTTATTAATTATTTTTTCTTAATCGCATTGTACAGTTGTGGGGCGCTTTTGGCGCTCCCAACGACTCTGGCCTCGGTTCTTGAATCCTACTGGCGCCCATATATATAATTTACTTCTTACTAATAGCCACAACATCTGGCGTAATTATTGGACGCCTGATGAGGGTTGCAACCTAAATTGTAAATAAATCTGTTTTCTTTCTGTAAAGGGCTGCCCCTCTCTACGTGGCGCAATAAATCAGTCATTGAAATCGGAAAACCGAAAGTGGACATTTAGATTAAAGATTTTTCGTTTTTTTTTTATTTTCTCAAAAACGGCTCTAACGATTTTTTTAAAAATTAGTGTATTTATCAAGTGTCATGAGTTATTAGTTGTGTCAAATTTTTAACCCGATTGAAATAAAGGAAGGGGCTGTAAATTAGTAGTGTCGCGATGATTTCAAATAAATGAAAATGTGAAAGTCGTGTGGTGAACACACCAGTTGATTTTTTCTTTAGTTGTTGGCGAGGGGTGATCCACGATTGGAAGTAGGTGTACACCTCTGTGGAAGTATTTTGGAAGTACTTGGAAATATTTGGAAGTACAAGTGGAAGTAGTTGTACAGCATATTAGGCCGCGGTTCACCCCTCGGTTGTTGGCAAACGTTGTCCCCCTAATAACATTTAAATCATACAAATTAAAACGTTTTCATTTTTTATTCTATTCTTCTTGAACTACGATTAACAATGAAATGTATTTTATGTAACCTAGGAAAGTAGTTTAATTCAAAGCCATCAATTTAAAAATGAGTCATCAGAATTGAAAGTGCATATAATATGAGATCGAATTTGCCATTTTTCGACGTAATTTGAAACATTTGCCCATCCGGAAATATAGAATCAATGAATATTCTATTGAGCTGAGTTAGTTGTCTGTCTGTACGAGTGAGTGGACTCACGTCCAACTTTATTTAACATGAGAGAGCAAACCACAGCCAAGAACATCTTTCAATTTCAACTGAATTGCTTAAACCTGGAATAATTGAGCGGAAATAATTGACAATTGATGGGATTATATAACAACAAACCCTAAGGAACAATGTATTTAAACTACGCAATATTAGAAATTTCAATTTTATAATTTTTTTTAAGTAACAATATGTATTAAAAAAAATCTTCTTAGGACTATTAGTAAATAGAGAGTTATTATAAAATAAAAAATTAAAAAAACTCAAATCTATAATATGAAAATTAATTTTTAGTACTTATAGCAAAGTTTTATATTCAAATTTGCCAATGAGATCGAAATGTTCACTTAAATTACGAGGAAAGACTGTCACATTTTCATTAAGCCCCCATGTATTGTGACGTCAAACTATCACTTTTATACTCTAGTATCTGGAACACCGAGCGATGCTTGGTAATTTTTTGATTCAGTTAAACGCGATATATTAATATTATTTTCAATTTTAAATTCGTGTAAAAAGGTTGATTTTTTAATCGCAGCTAAATTAAAATAAAATTGAAATAAAACTTAATTTATATTTTCACAAACGTTTATATCAGCTATGGCCATCATCAAGACGTATCACTGGCCACAAAGTTTTGAATGTAAATGCAATTAAAAATAATATTAATATACACGGAGGTTCTTTCGTTGACCCTTTTAAATCCTGAAGAAGGAGGTAGGATCCTTCGAATTGTCGGATTTTTTAAGAGAATGAAATTGATATTCTAATAATTATTTATATAGAAGAATACCTTAATTAATTAATTTAATTAATTATAAATTATTAAACCAATTATTTTACATGAATTTATGCATACATTGTTTTTTGAGCTTCGACTCCGGAGATTACTTCTCCACCATCGAATGTCCTTGATCATCTTTTAGTCCTTATTTTTAATAAGAGGAAAAACTAATTAAAGAAAAAAACCTCTTTTCCGATAATTATTTCAATTCCATTATTGAATCAATGTCCCGTCTCCTTTAATTAATTAAATTGGCAAATTCTAATATATAAAATATTTGTAATGATCTATTAGTGGAATTTAAAATAAACAAATCAATTAATTTTATTAAAAAAAATTGAAAAAATCTAATTATAAATTTTTATTCAAACAACCACCTGTGAATAATTATTTCAATTAACAAAAAGCCAAATAAATTAATTAAATAATCAAATAAATTAATTCCTGTGAATCAATTGTAATAGACTGATGAAGAGAGCAAAGCCCTCGAAACTATAGTCTCGTTATAAATAAATAAAATGTATAATTCCAGCAGAAGACACACTCTTTTATTGTCTCCTTCAATAACAAAAAACCCATCAAAAACAACCTAACCGAAGATGAGACCGTAACAGATCGAATTGTCAACACAAAAACCCCCTAATCTATATCGTTAGAACCGTTTTCGAGAAACCGATTCTATATATATTAATATTCAAGAATTGCTCGTTTAATATAATAAGATTTAATAGTTGTAGACATTTTTTTTATAAATTAAACTCAACTAAAGGGATTTAATATACATATTTTCAGTTTAATTTTTTAAAATTTGAATTTGAATTTTGTGACATCACAATTTTTAAGATCTCCGTGATTCCCTGTCACATTTTGTCACAAATCTGAGATACCCCTTCCCCCTTACTGTGTAATTTATGGTCGGCCCCTATCGTTGGCTATGTATCAAGGGCCTTGAGCAAAGACCAAAAATAACAAGGTACAAAATTACCTCCATTGATTGCCAATATGAGAGAGTTAAATAATTCGATTTCATCAGAAAAATTATATTTTAAAAAACTAAAAACACGCTTCTAAAAAGTACAAAATAATATAATACTTAATCAAAAAGTGTGGAACGCAGAAACACGTACTTTTAATTAATTTCGACAAAGTTCCCCACGCTTTTTGATTAAGTATTAGATTATTTTGTACTTTTTAGAAGCGTGTTTTTTTTAGTTTTTTTTTTTTAAATATAATTTATTTTTTTAATTTTTTTGTCTTAATTATTTTTATAGAGAAAAATTTGCGGAATTTAACAGAATGAAATGTATTTATTTTTATTATTTTTTATATAATTTCATTTAAATTGAGTTAGGTAAACAATTATTTTTATAGAGAAATGTTTGCGGAATTTAACAGAACAAAAGTCACATTGATACATACATACATACATACAGGTGAAGCTAATATAAAGCGTGTAATAATAAACTAGTTTCAGACAGGAGAATGAAAAATAAAATTTGCTTTTTATGGAGCCCCATGTTCCCCTAATATGATATTTATTTTGCTTCAAGCAGAGGACAGCCTCAGAGATTACCCCCTATTAAACATTTTCAGCTACAATCATTTAAAAAGCCCGATATAACAATTTGATTATTTTTTAATATATTCTTCATTTTTGTTTTCTGAATTTTTTGAAGCGGGAAATGCCAAAATACATTTGAAAATACGAACATTTTTGCACCCGAATCAACTTTCTACGATCAACTGTCTTTGTGGGGATTTCCACGTTTTTTCCCCTGTTTTTAGAATTAGCGTGGATACCGGAATTCAAACAGTCCAAAAAATTTACAGTAAAACCTCGTATATCCGGCTCTCATTTATCCGGATCACCGGATCGGATTTGTAGACATTTTTATTTTAATAAATGCTCACATAGATAATAATTTTTAACTCTGATAACATAATTTCATCAAAAATGTATTTTTTTAAATATTTATATGTAATTTTGATATAAACATGTTTTTTTTATCGTAATAAATTCTAATTCACTTATTTGAGGATTTGTTTTGTTTTTATTACCCATTTATCTGAATTATTCGGATTTTCAATTATCCGGTTTGCGTTTAGTCCGGATAAACGATATTCTACTGTACTGATGTCTTTTCTCAAATTTCAAACTTTTTTTTTTACTTTACGATACAGGGTATGGTCAAGTATTGTAATCATGCATGAAAAAAAGAGATTTTTTGCTTCTTTTTTCGACATATCTCAAAAACGGCTAAAACTATTTTGATTCAAAAAATTGAGCAAAACCATGGCATTTTGCTCTACAAAAAAGCTCTAATAAGTGAACATCGAAAAAATTATATTTTTTGAGATAATAATTGTTTTGTCAAAATGTCTGTTAGTCTGTGCGTTACCAAATTTTGTGGACGAGCTAGCTCAAAAACTAGTGTGGATATCAAAACCAAATTTCATACGTAGTTTTGCTCCATTGAGATTATGATCTGATTAGATTTTGGTGCATATTGACCCAAAATTAAGAGGGGAGGGGGTAAAAATTTAAAATTATAATATTTTCAAACTAAAACAACAAGAAATATGAAATAATCTATAAAATGAACCTATAATAACGAAAATAATTTTTTTCTGCTGCCAAAATTAGGGGGGGGGGGGTCAAAAATAAAAATCTAGAGCAAACACAACCATATTTTGCATACAAAATCACTGGGCGGGGGGGGGGTTATATGGTCAAAAAATTAAAATCTAGGCCCTTGTACCAAACTCAACCAGAAGTGTATGGTAAAGTCAAGTGGATGGCCACATCAGAACGTGTCAATTTATTTTATTTTTTTTTAATCGAAATCGAATGCATGAAGAAGGATTCACCAATAAATAAGATTCAGTAAGTCTTGCGATGCCGATAAGAGACCGATCAAGAAAGAGAAACGTTTTGCTAAAAATTATTTAAAATTCAAAATTCAGCAGCCTGTGCAGAAACGTTATGCATTCGATAAGACTCTCTCATTATTAAAAATGTCTAATTCAATTGGTTTCCACTGATAAACAGCTAAATCGCCGAAGTATGAATTCTTCAATTAAAAAATAATTCATTAATACACTTATTTATTTAGTTCTCTTTAAATATTTAATTTTTTCACCACTTTCACCCATCTATTTAATTAAAAACGAGAAAGAAAATTTTCATATTTTAACTTACATTTATTCTAATTCTTTTTAAAATATGTATGTCAATATTTTATGATTTTTAATCTTAGATAATGATACAGCTCTTTAAAATGTTCACTAAATTGTGACAGATTACAAAATTTATTCTCTGCTATATTCTTTGTGTATATTTCTTATTCACAGGCGTTGAAAACAAAAACTACAAACACAGGATTATTGGCGTAGTTAGGGTGTTTTCCTAAGGTGGGGTAGCCGGCCAGCTGGATTAGCCACCACAAGGTTTCATTTTCGGTAATCCGATTAGAGATCAAATAACTTTTTATAGTCCAAGAACTTGTGATACATTTTTGAGTACGGATTTGACCCAACTAGAAATAATGCGTAATAGTACCGTCTATGATAGTTGTACAAGGAATGGCCAGTCTGGCTGGTCTAAGCAGGTGGACCAGGTACTGCGCATGGTGTGAGTGAGGTAAAAATACATATGTGTTAAAAAATATTTTTGACCCACAATGAAATTATAAAAATTATAATTTATAGTCAATTATAAACATAATATATTCACTCCAGACCATTTGAGTGGTGGGACGTGGAACCAGACCACCCAAAGTGTATTTTTATAACATGCAAAAAAATAGCATGATGCTATGTTGTAAAAATACACTTTGGGTGAGTCTGGTTCCACGTCCCACCACTCAAATGGTCTGGCGTGAATATATTATGTTTATAATTGACTATAAATTATAAATTTTTATATATAATTGAATTGGCTAAGGCAGCAGTGAGAGGAAAATAAAAGTTAAATAAAGTCCTTATATTGTTATTTTATTTTGGGCAGACGTAATCGATAATTTAACAACGATTTCGATGTACTGAAGATCCATAGTGCATCGTCAACTATAGTCACAAAAAACACAAAATCCATCTCCAGCAGACGTATCATCTAAGATATCATATATACTGTGTAAAATGTGTTATTCTAACAGAACAATTTCAAATACTGTTGGAATAACTTGTTTTGCCAGTGTAGCTGATTCTTAATGTAAAACGTCTGCTGGAGATGGATTTTACGTGTTTTCGTGACTTGGCTGACGCACTGATGAAGAGCAGCGGTATAGCGCTTCGAAGCGTTGTTAAAATATCGATTACGTCTGCCACAAACTAAAGTAACAAATAGAAGTTGACTTTTATTTCAACTTTATTTTCCCCTTATAACCCCTTAGTCAATTCAATTTAAATAAGATAGGCCACCAAACACGGTTCTTTTTAAATAATTTTTATAATTTCATTGTGAGTCAAAAATATTTTTTAACACATATGTATTTTTTACCGCGCTCACACCATGCGCAGTACCTGGTCCACCTGCTTAGACCAGCCAGACTGGCCATTCCTTGTACAACTATCATAGACGGTACTATTACGCATTATTTCTAGTTGGGTCAAATCCGTACTCAAAAATGTGTCACCAGCTCTTGGACTATTAGTAGAATTAGCAAATTTTGGAAGTAACGAAATAATTTAATGCAAAATGCTGGAATCTATAAATCTAAGACTTTTATCAAAAAAGTGGTTTAAGTAACATTCAATTCAATAAAATTTTCTAGAGAATAAGACAAGAATCAAGTTTCTAGGATGAGTGGTTTTTATTTTATGAAAGAAAAACTGTGATTTTTTGAAAAAGGATCATCTCCTGTCATGGAAAATGATAGATATCTATAACTCTAATAAGAGTTTTAACAAAAAAGTGGTCTAAGTAAATGATCAAGTCAACAAAACTTGCTAGAGAATCAGATAGGAATCAAGTTTCTAGGATGAATGGGTTTCCGTGGGGCTGCCGAGGTCGAAAATTGGATTTTGCGCTTGAGCCCAAACAGTTGGTTGGAGAATAAAACCTAAAATTTGTAGGAAATTTTATGACCTTTTATTTTGAATAGGAAGGTTATTTACGAAAAGTTTATAGTTTTTGAGTTATAATCAAAAAATGGAAATTTTCACCTTTTTTTTCCATTTTCTATAATATTGCGTCACGAAATTTTGGTGGGAAACCTTAGATTTGGATTCAGCGCCCCAAAAACATATATATGCAAAAAATCAGAACTACCCTCAAACTTTCCTGATAAAAACACAATTTGACTGGACTAATAGTTCATTAATCAGTAAGGAAAATAAAATTATAGGATAAAACATAACGTTATTTTCAAACGATAAATTGTTTTAGATCATTTATACAAGAACTAAGAAGTGAAATTTGAGTTTGCACTTTTAACAGCAATTTAACCCTTTATAAAAGCTATAAACATTCATTTGATGGTTTAATGAAAAAGGTTTTAAAGACGACAAATAATTAATATACATCTCAAGTTAAATAGTGGAACTACAACCTTGGTATAATAAGATTTTTACTTTTTACCATACAGGGTATGGTCAAGTATTGTAATCGTGCATGAAAAAAGTGGTTTTTTCCTTTTTTTTCGAAATATCTCAAAAACGGCTGAAACTATTTTGATTAAAAAAATTGAGCGAAGCCATGGCATTTCGATCTACAAAAAAGCTCTAATAAGTGAACATCGAAAAAATTATATTTTTCGAGATAATAATTGTTTTGTCAAAATGTCTGTTAGTATGTTAGTCTGTGCGTTACCAAATTTTTGTGGACGAGCTAGCTCAAAAACTAGTCTGAATATCGAAACCAAATTTCACACGTAGTTTTGGTCCATTGAGATTAAGAGCTGATTAGATTTTGGTGCATATCGACCCAAAATTAGAGGGGAGGTGGAGGGGGGGTTAAAAATTAAAAATCTAGGCCATTTGAGCAAACTCAACTAAATTTTGTATACACAATCAGTGGGACCCCAGAAATCTAAAAATGCAAAAACTAACCGCCCAAAATGGGGTGGGGGTGGGGGTGTGGTGTAGGGTCAAAAAAATGAAAATCTTGGCCATTTACCAAACTCAACGAAATTTTGTATACATAATCATTGGGACCCCAAAAGTCTAAAAATGCAAAAATTAACCGCCCAAAATGGGGGGGAGGGGTGTAGAGTCAAAAAATGAAAATCTAGGCTCTTGTACCAAACTCAACCAAATTTTGTATACATAATCAGTGGGCCCACAGTAATCTAAAAATGCAAAAACTAACCCCCCTACCCTACATGATTATAAATAATTTTATTAAATATTAAATATAAGGAGAGGGGTCAGGTTGTATGGTAAAGTCAAGTGGATGGCCACATCAGAACACGTCAGCTTATTTTCAACCTCGGATTCTATAGATAGTAGTAGGTATGATACTTTATTTATGTTTATATTTTTTCTGGCGAAAATAGACCAAAATGATGATTATTTTTTTCGAAAATCTTGAAACTACTAGGTAGTTCCAGATTCAAAATTTAAAAATTATCACTTTTATTTTTCGAAAACTTCCACGGATATAATAATCCCGGATTAAAAGGCAAGTCCTGACAATTTTAGTCCGTGAGAAATTTTCAATTAATTGTGATTGTTCTATAAAACTCCAATTCCATGTCTTTTTTTGTACTAGAATGATTTAACTATAGACTTGGTTAGTGACGTAGCATATAATTACTGAAATAATAAATATTTTAGAAAATGAAAATATGAGTAGAAGAAGAATTTTTAAATATTCGAAACTTCAATTGTATTTATTATCTTACTAGCTTCAAGGCACGCCTTCGGCGGGCCTTTTTTCTAGGCAGGGAGCTTCGCCCCCTGGACCCTCACTTGGCTGCTTTATTGATGTTTTATTAGTTACAGAGAATAAATATAATTGTTTTATTATAAAGTCTTAAATAGATATAATTTGAGATTCTATTTAACTGCAATATACACTCATAACAAATAAGATGAAACAAATATTTAAAATGTATTAAAAATCCACTTGTTATCATTAAGGGGAAAATAAAAAAAAGTTATATTATATGTAGGTATTATTATAGATAAGAAGACTTGAAAATTACAATTATTATTCATTTTGCTAGACACAAAAGTATATACAATCTATTTATAAAAAATTCTCTTATTCTCAAGCTTGAGTTGTTTATCATAAAAGAATTTAGTCTTTTTGATTTTAAGTCGATTCTTCCACGTTTTCAGTAGAGGTTGCCATTAATAGTCAAAACATCAAAAATGGAATGCAATAAGGTTATTCCTCTAGTATTAGATAAGAATCGATCGTTATTTTTGATTTTAAGTCGATTCCTCCATGTCTTCACCAATGGCTACCAATAAAAACCGAAACGTCAAAAATCGAATGTAGAATGTTTATTCCTCGACTGTTAAAAGAGAATCGATCATTATTTTTGAATTAAAGTCAACATGAACTGCAAATTGCAAGTGATATCTGATTAATAATAAAGAAATAAACATATTAATATTTCAAATGAATTTGGATAAAGTTTAGCAACGATCCGTTGCAGTTTATTTTTTTAATTTTTGTTTTTAAATGTACTTTAAAAAAAATAGATAGTTTTTTTAAATCTTTGTTGCATTATTAAATTCTTCTTCAACGATAAATGTGGTTAGAACTATTAAGAATGAATGACACTCAAAAAATCTTACAAACAGGGCCGCTAATTTTTGCTCGTTTAGTTCTTTTATTGTCTGGCAAGCTATGTTGGCTAACCTGATTTTTTTAGTTTTTCCTGAATTTTCCAATTTTTCGGGCAACTTTTCCAATTTTTTACGTATTAACCTGAATTGGATTATTACGAACATTTAAAAAAAATTAGCCAAATCGGTCCAGGCATTTAAGAGATCTGCGCTTACGAAGAAACAGAAATTCATTTTTATTATATAGATATAGTTGAGCTTATAATTTTGCTTTTAGCGAATTTCACTTCTTGAAAAAGCTTCACGTATTGTATAAATGTACATTAATATTTCGAAAAAGGGAATAAATATTATCTCTACTTATAAATATCAATGTTTTAAGGAAGTTTATGATCTTATGTTTGGCCACACTCCTTGCAGTACTGGGCCACGGGTTGGACATACCTGCACTAATTAATTCGAAATGTGTTTTCACTTCATAGCTCAAATGGTCCAAAATTTAAATCAAAATATGAATACAACATATTATGTCTAATTTCTTATTTTTATTGTTTTTTCTCACTTAAATTATAAATCTTAAACACTGCTCTATGTTTCTATTAATTTATATAAAAAGATCAATCAGTAAACGTATTTCAAAATACAGTGTTAATATCTAAAATCGTGAAATGGACCCCAGTGCAACAAATATGCCCCTTTGATCCAACCCGATTCACGATTACACTTATAGTATTTAAAATTAAATGTTAAAGGGCAAATTTTTATCGAGTCTTACCTAAGATGGAAAAATTGGAATGGGTAGGTATTGTGTGGCCTGGCTGGGCAAATAAGAACACGAAATGCAGCGATGCATTCCAACTCTCCTCCCTTCAATTTTTCAACATTTAATACCTTCACATTTTTAATGTAATCGAAGAAATTAATCATGATTTAAAAAAAAATATTTTTTGCATTTAATGTGCAATGAAGATAAAATATTGTCGAGGGTAGAATGCATATATCGTAACATTAAAAGTTTATTACATTATTTTGTACTTTTAGTAGCATTATTGACAAAAGGGTGCTTTATTTAGATTTTTTAAACTGATAATTTATTGAAGTGAAACTTCTTTAGCGACGTAAGTATCTGTTTGATTTTTTTTTGTTATAATAAATGGGAAATGACTCATTAGAGGGAAATATTTTTTTTAAAACCCACTAATAGTTCATGACAAATAAAATTGATTAAAATTAGGAAATTTAAATTATTATTTTAAAACCCGACTAATATGTCATGACAAAAAAATTTATTAAAATTAGGAAATTTAAATTATTATTTTGGTGGGAAGTAATCTCCGAAATCTAAGCCTCAAATACAATATATACATTATTTCATGTAAAAAAACTCCTTCAATTTATAATAAATTATTATTTTAAAACCCTTCTAATAGTTCATGACAAATAAAATTTATTAAAATTAGGAAATTTAAATTATTTCAATAACATCTAAGCCAGCTACAGAAGTATTTATACATATTTATTTTTTTCCTTTTTAATCTTAAGTACCTGGCCATCGAGCGATGCTCCGTAAATTTTTGCTTCAGTTAATAGCTATATATTAATCCCCGAAACCACCCTCGCTCCCCCGGACCCCCACCACTTCACCCCACCTCCTGCACCCTCCAACCCCACCCCATTCCACCCCGACCTAGCCCCCTGACCCCCACCACCTGCACCCCCACATCTACCTCCGCCCACGAACCCAGTTTTTGCATTTCTAGCTTTCAGTGGACCACAGATTATGTGTATATAGGTATGGTATATAAATAAATACGGTATAATTATTTTTTTAATTAAATAACAATTTTTGAGTTCATCAATTAAATTGTCAAATTAATACTTGTGGGATTTAAAGCTCGATTTTTAATCAATAAAATTGCCCAATTTTTAATATATAATAATAATTGTAATGATCTTATTGTGGGATATAAAATTAAAAAAACAATTATTTATTAAAAGGAAATTGAATAAAAATGTAAATAAACATTTTTATCGAGACAACCACCTGTGAATAATTGTTTCAATTAACAAAAAACCCATCAAAAACAACTTAGCCGAAGATGAGACCGTGACAGATCGAATGTCCAACACAAAACCCTCCTAACCAGTGAATTTCATCCAAATCGTTAGAGCCGTTTTCGAGAACCCGACCGGATATATATATATATATAAACTTTGCTCGTTTAATATAATAAGATAAAATACCTTTTATTCCAAAATTTTGCCCCTGTAGGGTAGGCTTCTGAAATCCACCAACGTAAATTTGATTGCATATGCAACAGGATTTAATGAATAATTAGGAAATAATTAATTTCAGTCAGCTCTGCTACTCATCAGGAAAAAACAGTTTAATTTATATAGCTAACTAGTAATTTTTTTACAAAGAACCTTGTTTACAATAAATTTTATTTGATTTATTTATTTGTTTTTTTACGGGTTTTTAGATATTTCGAACAAAAAAAAGCAAAAATCTAAATTTTCTCAGTACAACTATTACACTTCTTCCCCATACTGAAGAAGGCAAAGTACAAATATTTTTTTACTTTCACATTTATATCTAATAGAATATAATGTGGAAGTATCGCGATGCCCTGTCTGGGTCCTAACTCTGTATCTCAGAAGGCTACAAGAAGTATAACAACATTTTGGCTAAAATAGAAAAACCGGAAGTTAATGTTTACGTACGTAAGAATTTACCCCCTCTGCGTTTCGCAACCATAAGTCTCCGAGATATGAAATTCAAAATTTAAGCTCGATATAGGCTAGAAGAAGTAGATCAAGCTTTGGTTGAAATCGTAAGACCGGAAATGGACACTTACATGAAAACACATCTTTTTCAAATAAGCGCCGTCAAAAACAATTCCCATTGATATATCAACTATTCTTTGATATTTTTAATTAGAAAAATTATTAAATTTACTTACATTAAAAATTTTGTCGTTAATAAAGGAAGGGGGTGTAAATTAGTAGTGTCGCGATAACTTCAAATAAATAAAAATGTGAAAGCCGTGTGGTGAACACACAAGTTGAATTTTCAAGGAACCTTGTTTTCAACAAATTTTTTATTTATTTTTTACATATTTTTAGATATTTCGAAAAAAAGAGCAAAAAAATCTAAATTTTCTCAGTACAATTATTACACTTCTTCCCTCCCCATACTGAATAAGGTAAAGTACAAATTTTTTTTTTATTTATTTATATAACTATATATAACCAAACTTCTTGAGGATACAAATTCTCATTTAAATAGGTGTTGGTTTTATTCTTTTTTGACAAAAAACACATTTTTATCATTTATTTTTCTTTATTTTATTTTATTGTTACCAGGAACGTTTCGACATTTTCAAATATGTCATCATCAGCCTAAAACATTTCAATCATTACATAATTTTTATACAATGACAATTTCTCCACACAACAACAACTTAAAAATAACAACAAAATGACATACCTTGGAACAATCTAAAGATGGGAAAAAATTCCCTCACATCGAAATTATTAGAGTATGTAACATTATTTTTAATTTTTTTCAATTTTTTTCCATCTTTAGATTGTTCCAAGGTATGTTGTTGTATTTTGTTGTTATTTTTAAGTTGTTGTTGTGTGAGAAATTGTCATTGTATAAAATTATGTAATGATTGAAATGTTTTAGGCTGATGATGACATATTTGAAAATGTCGAAACGTTCCTGTAACTAATAAAATAAAATAAAGAAAAATAAATGATAAAAATGTGTTTTTTTGTCAAAAAAAGAATAAAACCAACACCTATTTAAATGAGAATTTGTATCCTCAAGTAGTTGGCTATATATGTTATATAATAAATAAAAAATTCTCAAAAAACTAATCAAAAAATTTTCTTTTTTTTTATTCTCTTCCAACTAATTACGCTTGCATTTTTTTAAGTAGATAAATAATAAATGAGAGTGGCAAAACAATTTCTCTATTCAAGGTCGCCGCTGCATAAGACCAACCGCGAGATAGGTATATAAAAGCGGGCTGGGTTTCGAGGTCTCGGGCCACTTGATCCTGGCGTTTCACTTCTTCAGATTCACTTTCATTGGTTTCGTGAGTCCGTGCTAGCTACCTCCCCCATTCGAGAGTGAACTTCCTTTCATAAGACCTAGAAATCAAACCGTACTCTATAGATAGAAAGAAATTTAACTACTTCACTAGAATGTAAGCTTGAGTAAAAATTTGTTATAATTGATAAGTTTTTGTTTTGCCTGAGAGAGGCAGAGTTGTTGATTCAGAAAGATAAACAAAGAGGTTGTCCTTCTGCTTGATGCAAATAAACATACACACATATATATCGAAATTATATATCTGTATATATATTATTTATTTCCTACTGTGTTATTTATTTCAAAAAAATTAAAAATGCAACAAATAAAATAATAACAACTTCAAAAATCAAATAAAATGCACTAAAAGTGTATGAAATAATTATCAAATTTAGTTACAACTAAACGATGAAATATTAACATGAAATCACTTTTTGAAGTCGGTGCAAAACATATACATTTTATAAATCGAACTCGACGGATCTTACTTAGTTTGGCGGGTAAGCTCGCTTATATAGTTTGTTTAGCACCGACTTCAAAAAGTGATTTCGTGTAAAAATTTTGTCGTTTAGTTGTAACTAAATTAGATAATTATTTTATACCTTTTAGTGCATTTTATTTGATTTTTGAGTTCTTATTATTTTATTTGTTGCATTTAATTTTTTTGAAGTAGGTTTTTATTTTTTTTTTATAAAAATTATTTTTATTTTTCTCTTTTTAGTGATGTTATTAATAGTGACTTAATATAATACCTTGCATGCATCTCGTAAGAGAAAGCGTCGGGCAAATGAATCAGAAAATGATAATAAAATTCAATTCATAAATATAGAAATTCTCTCGAAACGTTTGCGGGTTTTAAATGAATGTTTTTAAGATTGTTATTTTTATAAAAGATCTTATTTATTATAATTTCGATTATTTGCTCATAAGAATTGGAGATTTACGTTATTTCGTCATTGATCATATCATCATAACTTGACCAAATTAATATGGGACCACCCCTAAGGTACCCTCTTTCCAATAAAAAAAGAATCATCGAAATCGGTCCACGTGGCAAAAGTTTTCGCTGAACATACATAAAATAAACAAATAAATAAATAGTTAAATATCTTGACTATCTTGGAGCTATACTGATCCAAACGCAGAAAGAATCATAAAAATCGGTTGATAAACAAAGAAGTTATGGGTAAACAAACATAACAAAAAAAGGTACAACACCAATGAAAAAAAACGAGACCAATCGGGAAGTATAATGAACCCAATGCAAAAACATCATCAAAATCGGTTCACAATTGGCGAAGATATCAGGTAACATAGACACACAAAAAAAATCAGTCGAATTGAGAACCTCCTCCTTTTTTGAAGTCAGATAAAAATTCAGACCTTTGTTTGAACAGCAAAATTGAATTATCAAATAGCAATTTACTTAGAATGTTTTCTGTCAAAACAAACAATTTTAGATAAAAGAAAGGGAAAAAATGGAAACCTCCCCTTCCATTGTCCGTCTGTTCTTTGTTACAAAAAGGAATACATATGGTTAAATATGAAAGTGACCTGGAAGTTGATTTTAATTTTAACCGGCTCCCAGCTAAGTAAAGATCGAAAATTTTCAATATTCATACGGTATTGACCCCATGAAAAATAATATTTATAATTAAAAAAGGCTGATGATGAAGACCAAGTCTTCGAAACTATAGTCTCAAACAAATAAATAATATATATATATACTATATATATTTATCTAGATTAATTTGCCGCAACGCTGACGTAATGCTGCCGTCAGGGAGCGCTGATGCCGTCTTTGCGGCAAATTTGAAATATAATTGTAATTGAAACTCGAATTTTGGAATGAAAGACTCCAATTGATTTTAAATTAAGAAACATTAAATTTATTGATAATTATTCCCCCCCCCCCTCACCACTCAAAAATCAAATATTCAATTCGCTTTTCTTTGCGCACAGAAAAAGAAATTAATCACATCTTATTTGATTTATATTTTATATATTATTTGTTTATTTTTTAAAAATTTGCCACTTTTTTATAATTTATTAAAAATCTAAATTTTGTTATTCTTATTTTTTGATTTTTACAAAATTGAACGACTTAAGACACGCATGCCCGAGTTTCTCATGGCAATACTGGAGGGAGCAGCCTGTCATACAAACAACACCTGATTGATCTCTTTTAAATATTTGGAGCCTTATATCGATTATCGATCCCAAATTTAAAAAAAATGATATAATATAATTCTCCTCCTCACACGATCCCACTTATTTAAATAAATCTACATATTTCCACACAAAAAATATCACAATGCTGTAGATTATAGAAAAAAATACTACCAGATTCATATCTAGAGCCTCATTTCTGTAGCTGTGTCAGGACGAAAATGAGGTGAAACTTTTAAGAGACTATGTATTTTCGGGAGTTTACAGGTATACATTTGGAGTGTGGTTTTTTAAGAGGAATAAAATTTTTGGACCGAGACGCTGCCCGCCAGGGCACCAGCCCGGAGGGCCGAGCTTCGAGGGCGTGCCGAAGGCACGCACGAAAAGCTCGCTATATATATAATTTCAATATATATATATGTGTTTAAATCTATTTGCATCAAGCAGAGGACAACCTCTTTGTTTCTCTTTGTAAAAAATTTATTAAACAAAAATAATTTTAACTTTTAAGGTGATACCTAGTTGTTGTTTCAAGGTGAAACATTTTTTAATAATAAGAAATTAAGTAAAATTACGACCTACGTTTCACATAAAATGTATCGTAAGCGATGCTCGGTAATTTTTTGATTCAGTTAAAAGCGATATATTAATATTATTTTTATTAATTTTAAATTTAGGTAAAAAACTCGATTTTTAATCGCAGCCAAATTAAAATAAAATTGAAATAAATCTTAATTTATATTTTTACTAATGTTTATACCCGTTATGGGCCATCATCAAAATGTATCGCTTGGCCACAAAGGTTTGAATGTAATTGAAATTAAAAATAATATTAATATACACGGAGGTTGTTTCGTTGACCCTTTAAATCTTGAAGAAGTAGGGACGATCTTCGAATTGTCGGATTTTTTAAAAAGAATGAAATTGATATTCTAATAAATTATTTTATAGAAAAATACCTTTAATTAATTATTTTTTTAATTTTATTAAACCAATTATTTTACATGAATTAATGTATACATTGTATTTGAGCTTCGACTCCGGAGATTACTTCTCCACCATCGACTGTCCTTGATCATCTTTTTAGTCCTTGTTTTTAATAAGAGGAAAAAACGTAATTAAATAAAAAACCTCCTTTTCCGATAATTATTCCAATTCCATTATTCCCTCACCACCTCACTTCAATTAATTAATTTTTTTTATAAATTTTATTAAACCAATAATTATTTTACATTAATTAATGCATACATTGTACTTTAGCTTCGACTCCGGAGTTCGCTTCTCCACCATCGAGTGTCCTTGATCATCTTTTTAGTCCTTGTTTTTAATAAGAGGAAAAAATAATTAAATAAAAAACCTCTTTTCCGATAATTATTCCAATCCATCAATCAATCTCTTCAATTAATTAAATGTTTTTTTTTTTATATTTTAATTTTATGTAAACCAATTATTTTACATGAATTAATGTATACATTGTATTTTGAGCTTCGACTCCGGAGATTACTTCTCCACCATCGACTGTCCTTGATCATCTTTGTAGTCCTTGTTTTTTAATAAGAGGAAAAACTAATTAAATAAAAAAACCTCTTTTCCGATAATTATTTCAATTCCTATTATTCCATCTCACCTCATCCAATCCCATTATCCATCTTAATTAATTTTTTTTTTTTTATAAATTTTATTAAACCAATTATTTTACATTAATTAATGTATACATTGTATTTTAGCTTCGATTCCGGAGATTAGCTTCTCCACCATCGAGTGTCCTTGATTCATCTTTAGTCCTTGTTTTTAATAAGAGGAAAAATCTAATTAGATAAAAAACCTCTTTTCCGATAATTATTTCAATTCCATTATTCCATCAAGTCGATTGTATTCTTCTCCTCCATCTCGTCCATCTCCTCAATTAATTAAATTTTTTTTTATAAATTTTATTAAACCAATTATTTTACATTAATTAATGTATACATTGTATTTTGCTTCGATTCCGGAGATTACTTCTCCACCATCGAGTGTCCTTATTCATCTTTAGTTCTTGTTTTTAATAAGAGGAAAAATCTAATTAGATAAAAAAACCTCTTTTCCGATAATTATTTTAATTCCATTATTCCCCAATCAAGTCGATTGGTATTCATCTCCCTTCTCTCGTCCATTCCACAATTAATTAAATTTTTTTTTTTTTTATAAATTTTATTAAACCAATTATTTTACATTAATTAATGTATACATTGTATTTTTTGCTTCGATTCCGGAGATTACTTCTCTACCATCGAGTGTCCTTATTCATCTTTAGTCCTTGTTTTTAATAAGAGGAAAAATCTAATTAGATAAAAAACCTCTTTTCCGATAATTATTTCAATTCCATTATTCCTCAATCAAGTCGATTGGTATCCTATCATCTCCCATTATCACGAATCCAATTAATTAAATAGGCAAATTCTAATATATAATAATATTTGTAAATGATCTATTAGTGGAATTTAAAATAAAAAAAAAACAATTAATTTTATTAAAAGAAAATTGAAAAAATGTAAATATAAATTTTTATTCAAACAACGACCTGTGATAATTATTTCAATTAACAAAAAACACATCAAAAACAACTTAGCCGAAGATGAGACCGTGACAGATCGAAATTTCAACCCCTGACCTGTGAATTTTATCCAAATCGTAAGAGCCGTTTTCGAAAAACCGATTCTATATAGGTATATGGTATATATACAAGAATTGCTCGTTTAATATAATAATAAGAGATATAATAGATATCGATAAAATATTTTAATGAGCTGGCTTTATTATTTTTTAACCACAATTTTTTACAAAATTTCAGCTTACAATATTCTTTTGAAATTTTTCAAATATATTACTTTTTCTTACTTTCAAAAATGTTTTTACAAGTTGAATTAGATTTTGTTTCCTAAAGTCAAATTGTTATCTTCTTTTTAACCGACTTCAAAAAAGGAGGAGGTTCTCAGTTCGACTGAATTTTTTTTTGTGTCTATGTTACTTGATATCTTCGCCAATTGTGAACCAATTTTGATGATTTTTTTGCATTGGGTTCAGTCTAGTTTCCGATTGGTCCCGTTTTTTTTTCATTGCTATTGGACCTTTTTTGCTATGTTTGTTTAGGCATAACTTATTTGTTTATGAACCGATTTCGATGATTCTTTTTATATTGGAAAGAGGGTACCTTAGGGGTGGTCTTATGTTAATTTGGTCAAGTTCTGATGATATGATCAATGACGAATTAACGTAAATTTCCAATGCTTATGAGCAAATAATCGAAATTATAATAAATAAAATCTTTTATAAAAAAATCAATTTTAAAACGTTCATTTAAAACCCGCAAACGTTTCGAGAGAATTTCTATATTTATGAATTTAATTTTATTATCATTTTCTGATTCATTCGCCCGACGCTTTCTCTTACGAGAAGCATGCAAGGTATTATATTAAGTCACTATTAATAACATCACTAAAAAGAGAAAAATAAAAATAATTTTCATAAAAAAAAATAAAACCGACTTCAAAAAAATTAAATACAACAAATAAAATAATAAGATCTCAAAAATAAAATAAAATCCACTAAAAGGTATAAAAAATAATTATCTTATTTAGTTACAACTAAACGACGAAATATTTACATGAAATCACTTTTTGATGTCGGTGCTAAACAAGCTATATAAGCGAGCGTACTCGCCAATCGTACTAAGTAAAATCCGTCAAGTTTGATTCATAAAATGTATATGTTTGGCACCGACTTCAAAAAGTGATTTCATGTTAATATTTCATCGTTTATTTGTAACTAAATTAGATAATTATTTTATACCTTTTAGTGGATTTTATTTTATTTTTTGAGTTCTTATTATTTTATTTGTTGCATTTAATTTTTTTGAAGTCGGTTTTATTTTTTTTTTTATAAAAATTATTTTAATATTTTGATTACCAAATACTTGTCAATCCTTTGATTTATTCTCTGGAAATCTTGGTGCACGGTTAATTTATTTTCTTGTGCAGTTTCTTTCAGCTTCATAAAAATCAGTGCGCCCCTCACTCAACTTTAAGGTAAATGGTCAGAAATAAATAAATATAAAATATAAAAGAAATTTTATTCATTTAACAATACATTGATAATGTCATTGCGACTAGAAACTATATATGTATATAAAAACAATAGGGGGATTAACTTTAATTATTATATGCGTATAATAAACAATAAAAGGTATATAATGTTTTAAATAGCTATTTAAATACAATATTTGAATGATAAATTACTATTGACTAAATGGAACCTGAATCGTTTCAACCAAAATTATGTTTGATATCTAACAGGAGATAGAGTGCCTGTAAGCTTAGAACTTAGGCGAGGAAATTGACTCATGAAGCGGGGAAGAAGAAGCTCGACCGCCATCTTGCATAGTTCAAAACATTGCCAAACATAATGTTATCAAATGAGAAATACATGTTTAACAAAGAGCTAATACTCACATATAAGCACGTTTTTCTTTAATATAAAATACAGTATATGTTCCTATGACTATTTTGTGTATATTCATCTTATTTTAATGTGAAATAGTTTTAATAATTAATAATTTTAATTAATTTCAATTTTCTCTAGATATCAGTAAAAATCAAAAAACTATAATTTAAAATAGTTCTTTTATTAGTTTTTTTATTTAGGTGACCTTATAATTTTGAAAATCGAAGGTAAAATGATATACTCCTATTTTAGTATTGGACCATATTGAAATCTCAATGTTTTGAAAGATCCAAGATGGCAGTCTGAGAGTCAGCGATGACGTAGGCTAGGCGACACTTTTCTAGCCATATGCTCTGTCCGATCTCCCTGGATTCTAATTTCACTAAATTGTTGTTTATCTCTTTGTACTTTTAATATTTTAGTCATTTTACATAATATCATCATTGTATCTGTTAAAAATATACGCAACAAAATTGTGAAATAAATCTAATAAATATTAAATAAATTAAAAAAGAAAATTGGTAAAAAAAACTGTAGTTTTTTAGAGTAGGGGACCTCAATTTATGGTATATATGTATATATTCCAAGAGCTATTGCTACACAGATATGAGAGAAATTATACGTTACAAATTGAAGATATAGAAAAATATTATACATTTTCCCGAAAAGTTATAAATTATAATTATAAAAAATAATGGTTTTAAGGTATTAATTTATAAACGTAAATTATTATTAAGTATCTTATCAGGTCTATTCTCTAAACAAAAACGTTAACTTTTAACATCCGAAATCAGCGTTAATTCATTTTAACACCTCCTTGCCTCAAATTGGTATTCTGTAAGTAAAAACCTAAACACCAAAGCGTTATTCAAAAGTGTTAAAAAATTAAAGTCATGCTAGAGGGTGCCTTTAATATTTTAACACCTTATTTAATTCACAAATATGGCGTCTTTAACCAAAAAGTAGGGTTATGATTTTGACAGCTTTGAGATAAAAGCAACACATTTCAGATCCATTTGATCTGTGATTGTCTTAAGATTTTTATTTGTTTTTTAGTAGTCCTTAGACTTCTTCAACTTTTGCTGTTAAAATAAGATTTATTACAATTTTTAGGATATATTTGTTTATTTTAGTAATAATATTTAGGTATACTTTCAGTTTTGAGACACCATAAAAATTATCCTCTTCTAAATAATAATAATTTCAGAATTTAAAAAATTTATATTAAAAATAAATTAACCAAGCGAACTGTCAGATACTAGATTGAGAATAACAAATCAAGTTAGTGATGAGCATGCGCGAGAAGCTTTCGAAGGGTGTAAAAACACGAATAAGCAGAAAACGTAAATATCCTTAACACCTGGTGTTAAAAAGTAAAATGTTAACGTCGCTGTTAAAACTTGGTTTAGAGAATAGCATTTTTTAACGTTGGAGTTATTACTTTACTTTTTAACACCCAATTTAAGATGTTAAATTCTAACGTCTGTTTTTAGAGAATAGACCTGACTATTAGTTAAACATAAATAATAATTAATAGTTCATAATTAATACAATAAAACTATGATTATTTGACATACTAGTTCGAAAAAGCTTATGTGCATTCATTTTAAACTATTTATTAAAGTAATGGAATATTCCAAATGTTTGAGAACCCCTGCTTGAGAGTATTTATTATAGCAGTTAAATCAGAATTTCCGAAATATTTTTATCACAAAATGATTAAGAATATTACCTTAAAATTGATTTTTAGAATTTCCTAAATTAATAATAATATGATTCAAACGATCCAAGATGAAGTGATGAATGGATTTCTCGTTCAAGACTGATGAAAAAGGAACGATTGGTGTGGCTGATGGGATGTTGGTTTTGGTGAGGTGTTGTGTGCTTATTTATTTATTTATTGTCTTCTAGTAGGATTGATGACCGTGACTGGGCGCCTCGTGGTGCACAGGGGCTGTTTTGCTCACGACAGCGTTGAACCCGGAATGTTTGTCGGCCGTATAATCCACTGTGCGAATTGAACCATCGGGCTCGACCAGCGAGTATTGTCCTTTGACCACATCACCATCTCGTACTTCGTGCTGGCTTTTCACGTCTCCAGTGTGATAGTCATTCACGCCGTATTTGAAAGAGTATTTTGGATACGCCTGCAGCAAAATAATAAATAATGGTTAGAAAAGTTTAAAAGAAAAAATGTTTTTTTATATTATATAAATATAAATTTTTATCCAAACAACGACCTGTGAATAATTATTTCATTTAACAAAAAAAAACATCAAAAACAACTTAGCCGAAGATGAGACCGTGACAGATCGAATTGTAAACCCAAAAACCCCCTAACCCGTGAATTTCATCCAAATAGTTAGAGCTGTTTTCGAGAAACCGATTCTATATATATAGATATAGATATATATATACCTATATACAAGAATTGGTCATTTAATTTAATAAGATTATTAAATTATTAATTTTAAAGCATCAGATCATTAATTAATACTATATATATTTATCTAGATTAATTTGTAACAACGCTTAAAGAGAAATTTCTCTAAAAAAATTACCCTCTTCTGTCTAGAATCGAACCGACTTGAACTCTTTGAACTATGGTCATCAGCTCTAACCACTAGACCAATGTCACATTAATATTTATATCTTGATTTCTTTTACTAAAACTATATATTTTTGATTTAGACTTTGTGTCTAGATAATATTGTATTCATTTGAACTCGAATGAAAATGAAAAAACACCAATAGATTTTTAAATTAAGAAACATCAAATATATATTAATTAACGAGGCAAATCTGAAATATAATTCTCAGCTCGGATTTCAAACTGATGGCTCCAATCGACTTTCATTAACCAGGCAAATCTGAAATATATATATTCGAATTTTTGAAATGAAAGACTCCAATTCATTTTAAATTAAGAAAACATTAAATATATTGATAATTGTTCCTCCCCCCCCCTCGCCACTCAAAAAATTAAAGATGCGAAACTTTTAAGAGACGATGTATTTTCGGTAGTTTACTAGTATACATTTGGAGTGTGGTTTTTTAAGAGGAATAAAATTTTTGGACCGAGACGCTGCCCGCCAAGGCACCAGCCCGGAGGGCTGAGCTTCGAGGGCGTGCCGAACGTTCCTCAGGAATTATTGAAATAACTAAATTTCTAAATCCTATAATTAAGAAACTGAACTAATTTCTTTATTGTAATTGTAATATATATTTCAGAAGTATACTAAATACTTTTCTAGAAAATAATTTATGATTCCTGTGTTAAAAAGCGTGAAATACTTTTATAAAATATATTATTTAATATAAGTTTAGATTTTTGAAAATTAACATTTTATTTTCCCTAGAAATTCTCAATTAAGTTGATAAGGTCCCCCTTTGCATCACTGCCCCTTTTAAGAGAGGGTTCAAAAAGTAATTTTTTTCGAGATATTTAAACGAAAGTATACCCATTCAACTCTTTTTAAAATATAGGTACTATTTAAAATGAGTTTAGTTTTTTGAAAATTAATATTTTATTTTCCCTAGAAATCACCCCTGTGACATTTCCCCTGGAAAATTACAATGGAGAGAATACTCCCCGACTCTTGTTTGAGTATGGCACTCGAAGAAGAATTAGAAATGGCAATTTAATATTAATTAATTACTAAATTCTTCACGTTTGCGTTATGCTTAGTTGATTTCGTTTAGTTCTTAATAAAAGCTAAGAACTCAACAAAAGAGAAGAAAAGGAAAACAATTTAATCATTACTTATTGTGTTGTCGATGAATAAATATTAACAAAAGACAAATGAAATCAACTAACCATATCTAAAAGAACATCAATTATATGATGATTTATAAAAAAATCTAGTTTAAAATTTAAACAAATCATAATCATAATGTGCAACAGTGATTTTAAGCTTTACGGGTAATTTATAAATTTTATTTTTTATTGAATACATAAATAAATACATTTGTGTACTAATTGTTATTTCTATTAATTGAACAGTTAGGGACCGTGCATAAATTCAAGATTGTTTAGACTCAATTAATAGTATAGTGTCAAGAGATTATGTAGTTCAATCATTTCAGAAGTTATATCGAGGTTAATACAGTATTAACAACAGTATTAACTTGTAAACTCCTGATGATGGACTAATAATCCTGAAATATATTGAGTTCTGTATAAACCTCTTTTGAGTTTTATTTCATTCACTGTGAAACTACACACCTTTACTTCTATTAATTAACATCATGTTTCACCTAAAGCCTACACCACTTTCCATAAGTAAACTTTTTAAGACTCCTCCGTCTGTATCACATTCGGGTCTAGGTGAATTGGCTGAAAACAAGTGCGAAAGACAAATTGATCGAAAGACAAATAGATCGAAAACAATTGTCCGAAAAAAATTAGACAATACCAGATGCGAATTTTAAGAGCCATGATTAAAATTAAATAAATTGAAAATATTGTAGGTATATAGGTATATAATTAAATGCAACGATCAGAGAATCAGTGACTGAAACGTTCTATAATCTATTAAGATAATAAAATATTTCTAAAAGAATGCCATGTGTGATTTAAATAAAATTATTTTCTTAATCAAACACAAAAGAACGAAAGTTTCAACAATAAAAAGCAGTTAATTTGTTGTAAAGTCGCGCAAACAGTTGAGGTACTGTTTTAAAAGTACCGTCCATGGACCAACCCCAATACCAATTTCACAACAAAAGTACAATGATTTAATTGCACTTATTGGCTTATGTTCCCTCAGTTTGCCACGATTTCTATAAAAATTTAAAATATACAAGTAATAAAGAAAGGTTCAAATGACTATCCAGGAGACAAAGATGATGACCAGGCCCTTTGTGAAACTTTTATAACTATAACTTCTATCTAACTGTAACAAATATTTTGTAAAATAAACTATATGGCCTTAGTAATGTGTTTATCACTGGTTATTTCTTGAAAACCATGAAACACTGTGTCATATAATATTAACACTACGAGAGGTATACAACACTATGTCCACAAAAACTGTTAAAAATATAAAAAACAATTGCTGTGGATAATTAACACTAAATACAATGCAAGAAGAATGTACTGGATAAAATGTTGTGACGTAAATTCAATAAACAGTTAAGGTAAAAAAATGTTTTAAAAATGAAACCTGTTCAAACTGCATTCCTGTAAAGTTAGGAAGATGTGACATTGACCTCATGGGCAAAATAATTTTCAGGCCCCAAATAATCATAAAAGCCATTAATAAATTAAATTCCAAATCCGCCGCAGGCCGGATAACATCCCACCAATTCTCATTAAAAAATGCGCCCCTGAACTTGCCCCTATCTTATCCAAGCTATTCCAACTCTCTTACGAGTCGGGCATATTCCCCAAAAAGCTGGAAAATAGCCAGAGTCACACCTATTCCTAAAAAGGAGACACATCACAAATCTCTAATTACAGGCCTATCTCGATCACCTCTGTTCTTTCCAAATTAATGGAATTAGTCATAAACCAACACGTCCTTCATCACTTAGAAAACAATAAATTAATTCACGATAGGCAATATGGATTCAGACAAAATCGTTCCACAGGCGACATCTTAACCTATGTCACCCACACCTTGAACAATACTCTAGAGGCCGGAAAAGAAACCCTCGCTGTAGCCCTTGATATCTCCAAAGCTTTTGACCAGGTTTGGCACAAAAATCTTCTTGCCAAACTGCCAGCCTTTGATTCACACCAACACTTCGCAAATGGATAGAAAGCTTTCTGACAAACCGAAGTATAAAAGTTGTGGTGGATGGAACATCATCTGAATCGTTCTCCACAAACTCTGGTGTTCCCCAAGGCTCTGTAATCTCCTCCACACTCTTCCTTATTTATATAAACGACCTTATTGATCAAACGGCAAACCCCACTCATTGTTACGCCGACGATAGCACTCTACACGGCAAACCCTCTCTCCCGAATAATCGAATCAATATTGCCTCCTCAATTACTCTCGACCTAGACAAACTGAATAAATGGGGCTCTCAAAATTTAGTTAACTTTAATTCAAATAAGACTCAATGTTGTCTAATTTCTAGGCGCGAAAATAGAGATTTCCCTGATATTCACTTCGATTCGAATACCCTGAAAATGTGTGACAGCCTATCCATGTTGGGCGTCTCTGTCGCATCTGACCTGTCTTGGAATGAACACATCTCCTCTGTGGCGAAATCTGCAGCAAGGAAGATTGGCTTCTTATTCAGGTCCAAGCGATTTTACAAACCCCCACAACTTCTCACCATCTACAAGGCCCAAATCCGCCCCTGTCTCGAATACGGCTCTCATCTGTGGAGAGGAGCCTCAAAATATTCTCTTGCTACCCTTGATGCAATTCAGAAACGAGCCGTCAGGCTAATTGACGATTCTACCCTCACCGACTCCCTCGACTCGCTGACTCATCGAAGAGATGTCTCCGCCCTTTCCCTTTTCTATAGATACTATCACGGCAGGTGCTCTGATGAGATAAAATCAATAATTCCCCCAAAGCATGCTTTGCACGCAGCACACGTTTTGCCGACTCCCAACACTCTTTCGCGGTCAAATTAGAAAAGTGCCGGACCACTTCATTCGCGAATTCATATATCCCCATGACTTCAAGGAACTGGAACTCTCTCCCAGCCTCTATCTTTCCCAGCACCTATGATCTTCAAACCTTCAAAACCAGGGTGCATAGACACCTACGTCTACACCCTCTCACTTAATCAACTTTCCCTTTCTCTTCGGTAATGCAAGGGTCTTTCGAGATCCATAGGGGCTACATCTTTACTGGTGCACCCCTTCTTGCATTCGATTGCATTAAAAAAAAAAACATAGTGTTCTATACCACGGAGATACAATAGATATAATTTTCTCTTTCGATCAATTTCTCTTTCGGACCAATTGTTTTAGCCAATTTACCGGCGCCGGTCACATTCTGTCACATTTTCATTGACCACCCCCTTTATTGTGACGTCACACTATCACGTTTATACCCTATAATTTATTAATTTTCAGAAATTTTTGACTTTTGTGACATCACAATTTTTAAAATCCCTAGGCCCTCTGTCACATTTTGTCACAAATCTGAAATGCCCCCTCCCCCGTTACTGTGTGACGTGATTTATGGATAGCCCCTTATAATTATTTATTTTTATTTTTATTAAGGTACTATGAGTAATCTAAATCTTAACCTATGCTACTTTTTAAAGATATTAATAATATAAAACAGTTAAAATTAAGAATTAAAGAATTTTTAGTAATTTTAACAGATTATACACTGCCGGCTAAAAAAACGTAACATTTAGATTAAAAAAAATACTAATGAAAAGTATCTTTAATACAATGAAATTGAATAAACTTTTAATATGATATATTTTTAACCTTTCTTAATAAGCGTTTAACACTTGTTGCTGTCGTACCAAGAACATATTGGCTACGTATCTGTAGCTGAGTCCATCCTCGATTAACACAACGGGTTTTGCAGAATCTTTAATGCTAAGCGGCATAATTTTGATGTGTTTAGTCGAAAAGACACTCAAAACCTAATGGATTTCAAGCATATTATCAAAAGAAAAACAGGGATTGAAAGATTATAATAAGGATATTAGATTTCATCAAAAATCGATAAATATCAAATTATCCGCTTTTATTTCATTTAAATTGTAATTTTTAAATAAAATGTTTTAAATTTATGTTACACTTATTAAGAGTTAAAAATAGGGTTAAAAATATCATCATCATCATTGAGTATACAGTCCTAAGACTGGTTTGATGCAACAATCCGTCTCCACTCGACTCTGTCCCCCGCTAGCTGTTTGATCTCTCTAAATGTCTGGCATCTCATATCTCCCAATTATTTGGTTGAAATATTCTAATATGGGTCTTCCCCTTCCCCTTTTATTTCCCACCTCCCCCTCCAAGATATCCCTAAGCAGTCCCCCATGTCTCAGAGTGTGCCCCATCATCTGACCTCTTCTCTTCTTCAGACTCTTCCACAAGGTTCTTCTTTCTCCGATTCTTCCAAGAACTTCTTCATTTGTAATTTTATCGATCCATTTGATATTCATCATTCTTCTGTAGCACCACATTTCGAAAGCCTCCAATCTCTTTCTCTCCGCTTTTACAATTGTCCAGGTTTCACACCCGTGGCTATGCTCCATACATATGTCTTCAATAGCAACTTCCTGTTTACTAAGCTGATTGAGGAGGAGCATAGTAGTTTTTGTTTTGAATTAAACCCCATTTTTGCTTGGGCAATTCTTGATTTAATTTCGTTTTTGCTCCTCCCACCCCATGTTATTTTACTTCCTAGGAAGCGGAATTCCTTAACTCCTTCTAGGTTTTCTTGGTTAATTTTGATGCATTCCTGTCTCGTTTGTTCTTTTTTTTGTACATACTAAGACCAATATATCATATTAAAAGTTTATTCAATTTCATTGCATTAAAAATACATTTTATTAGTTATTTTTAAAAAAAAATCTAAGCGTTACGTTTTTTTTGGCCAGCAGTTTATTTGGTCCCGTCTTATGTACGAAAAAATGAGATATAATTTTTTTTTGAGTGGGTTTAAATCTCTTATAATTTTCTAAAATATTTTCCCTAAAATAATATAAGAGAAATGAAATTATGTCTAAAAAATTAACTTGTATATTGTTTTGTATAATAGTTAAACTTTAACTAACGCTATCTTGCTTGAATATCTAATTATAAATTACAAAATGATAATTCGAGTAGTTCACAGGGCTATAAACTACAGAGAAAGTCAAGAAACAAGATGTTGAAAACCAGTTTACCTTCTGCTTAGCTTCTGGATGATCTTGTCAACGGTCTGTTACTTCCTTTTAACATCCCACATAAAGTCATAAAATATATGTTTATGATAATATTTGCATTGGATGATTTTTTACTATATTTTCTACATTATTATATTTCTTGTCTATGCAAATGTGAAAATATAAAATTTTGTTTTTTATTTATTATTATTTTTTTTAATAACATAATCTGAAACTATATAATTTTAAGAAACCATTATAGGTATTTCTCAAATCGACGTTTATAAAATTTTCTCTAATAATAAATAAAGATTTCTAATTCACTTGGGTATTTAAAGAAATCAAAGAAAGGAATTTATTGGATGCTTTTAGCTAATCCTTTGAGGAAGAGAGTTTATTTCCTAGTTGGGTGGATGTCGACACGCGAGAAATTTCTAACTAGGACATTTTGAATGGAAAAAATCAGAACGGAAGAGACGATATGAAGGATTTATTTTCAATGGTAGAGATCTACAAAAGCAATTCATCCATCGAAATAGACTTCATCATGTCCATCAAGAGAGACTTAGAAATATTCCAATATTATATATGGACATAGAGAAATATAAAAATGTAAATAAAGAACAATAAAATGTGAGGAAAAGACATTTTTTAAAAGTTTTAGCTCGAAAACTAGTATGAATATCAAAACCAAATTTGACATGTAGTTTTCCTGTATTGAGATGAGAAGAGCTGATTAGATTTTGGTTGAAATCGAACCAAAAATTAAGGGTGGTAAAAATTAAAATTATAAGATTTTCAAACTAAAAAAAAAACGAGAAAAATGAAATATACCATAAAATGAACCTATAACTTTTTGGGGGGCTAAAATTAAGGGGTTCAAAAAATTAGAACTATCAATATAAGTCTTAGAGATTGTAATGGAAGACGAAATTTAGCACATGAACCCATTAGGCCTTATGAAACTCACTCACTATGTAAAATTGAGACGCGGGTCAAAAATATTTTCAAACAAAAATCGAATAAAGGTGCTATATTTCTAATAAAATTGTCTCATAATTAAAAAGAGAGATATTATTAATTGATAATGGACCCAAAATTAAGAGGGCGGAGGGGGGGATTCTTTTGAAAATAATTATAAATTATTTTAATTCAATATTGAATATAAGAGAGTGGTCAGGTGTATGGTAAATTCATGTGGATGGCCACATCAGATTATTTTCTCTAATGACAGGATTGTGGTAAATTTAAAGGGTAAATGAATAACCCTTATTATTATAGTTATAAAAAAAAATTGAGTTTATTAGTTGTTGGCTAGAGCTAATTCTATTTACTTTTTCAAGACTTGGTACGCTTTCAGTAATAAAAATTTAACTTAATCATAAATTGTTTATTTATGTCGATATTATGATATCACATTAAAAACCCAATAGAATCATTCAAAAAATCATGTTTTCTGCATTTTTAATTCCGAAATTCTAAAGTTAAAGAGGCTAAAATGTTTGTAAGATTGATTTAGAAGTATGTTTTAGAAAAACAGAAATACAATTATAAATTTATTAAAGTTCAAATTTTTGGGTAGGAAATCCCATTTGATATGGAATGCCAAAATTGACTTTAGCAATGGAATTTTGATTTTCATTCAATATACCATACAGATTCTTCTATAAGTAAGAAACTGAATAATAAACTAATATCATTTAATACTACTAAAAATTTAACTCAATAAAGAAGACCTATTCTCTAAAATTAAATTAAAGTCACTATCATTTAAAATCAACTTGCTGAAAATAATTCTAGTTTAATTTTGTTTAACTTAAAATTAAGTTTTAGAGAAAATGTACTGGATGTGTCCCAAGAAAAATTTACTATTCCGAGAAGAATAAAGAACTTATAGAATAATCTAAGTAACGACCTATAGTTGATGTATAGTATTTCACCGAAATTTAATATAATTTTATCATTTCCTTCCAAATTTTAATCAATTTAACTTTTAAATAACACTAAATTAAATTGAACATCATCCAGAAATGAACACATATTAAATTCTTGATCAAAACCGAGTATATCATTCCGGATATTTCATATAGTCCGTGGCGTTAGCGTAATAATATTTCACTTCCGGCAATCAGTATGAAATTTTGTACAGTTCTTCTACACATATCAAAGAACAATAAACCGCCGGAAGACTATCGATCTGACATTTGGCTCTCCTATGATGACCTCAGCAAAATGGCCTCAGTGTATAACTCGGAAAAAGGTCCATATTTTGTAAATAACCGGGTGATATGATCCGATTTTCAAAAGTATCATTGATAATGCTAGATATCTATAAACCTAAGAGTTTTATCAAAAAAGTGGTCCAAGTAAACGTTCAAGTTAACAAAATCTCCTAGAGAATGAGAGAGAAATCAAGTTTTTAGGGTGAGTGGTTTTCATTTTATGAAGGAAAATCTGCGATTTTTTTGCAAAAAATTGCAGTTTTTCAAAATTTCAACCTCATTGCGGCATGGGTTACCATTACTAATTAAAACAAAACTTTGTTTAAATTGTAGCAGATTTAATCTAGTTTAAAAATGTATATAGTGGTCTTTGTCAAAAACGTGCCCCTCCATGGTCAAAATGGGAAAAAATCGAAAAAAAAGTGCGAGTTTTTGGGATATTCACCCAGGTAACCACAATATCCTAAGAAAATTCTAAGGATATTCTAAGGACATTTAAATCTTCTTAGAATATTCTGAGGATATTAAGTGTTACCTGGGCAAAAGTGATCTAGGGGGCTTGTTTTTGGGATCCCCATAAAAATCGAACTACTGGACCAATTTTTCTATTTTTTTTTTTTAATCGACGTGAAATTTTGTCATCTTTAATTTACTGTTGGAGGGTTATTTACAAAATTTCAACCGGTTTCGAGTTATACGCAGAGGCTATTTTGATGACGTCATCACAGGAGATCCAAATGACAGTTCGATTGTCTCCCATATTGTTCTTTGATATGTGTATAAGAACTGTACAAAATTTCTGATTACCGGACGTATTATGGTGTTTTTTGTCGCTAACGCCAAGGACTAATATAAATAAAAAACATTATCAGAATTCATATGAAAGTTTTTCGCTTATAACGATATGATTTAGATATATTAATTGACCTTAAATGAGCAAATAAATAGTAGTTGATAAAAGATCTATCTCACATAATAATCGACAGCATGCCCATGATCCTCTTGATGACCTCCTTCATGTTCAGCCTGCTGAACTACCCCTTGGTGTTGGTGATAACCGGCTCGGTCTACTAGTGTTTGGTGTTGATAAAGACTCTCATCATCGGCGCCTTGCTCTTCACCTTGATATTCATAAGTCTCATATTGGGGAAGGGCGGTTGCCGAAGCCAGCAGCATTGTAGCTAAGATGATCTGTAAAAAAGAAAAATTAATATTTGATAAAAACAGAGATTACAATTGGTATGTTATTTTTTTAAATATTCAAAAATAATAAAGAAAAATAGAATTCAAATAAAACTGCAATGGATCGTTGCTAGACTTTATCCAAAGTCATTTGAAATATCTTTATTATATTAAACGAACAATTCTTGTATATATATATATATATATATATATATATATATATATATAGAATCGGTTTCTCGAAAACGGCTCTAACGAATTTGGATGAAATTCACGGGTTAGGGGTTTTTGTGTTGGCGATTCGATCTATCACGGTCTCATCTTCGGCTAAGTTGTTTTTGATAGCTTTTTTGTTAATTGAAATAATTATTCACAGGTGATTGTCTTGATAAAAGTGTATAATTACATTACATTAATTAGTTTTTCAATTTTCAATTTCACAAATATATCATTACAAATATTATTATATATCAAAATTTAATTAATTAAGGGTATTTTCTATAAAATAATTAATTAGAATATCAATTTCATTCACTTAAAAAATCCGACAATTCGAAGGATCGTGGCACTCCTTCTTCAGGATTTACCATAAAAGGGTCAAGGAAAGAACCTCCATATAGCTATATTAATATTATTTTTAATTGCAATTAAATTCAAAACTTTGTGGACAGTGATACGTCTTGATGATGGCCATAGCGAGTCAAAACGTTGGTAAAAATATAAATTAAGTTTTATTTCAATTTTATTTTATTTTTGGCTACGAATAAAAATCGAACGTTTTACCTGAATTTAAAATTAAAAATAATTATTGGATAAAAAATGTTTTACCAAGTACCAATACCAAATTCCTTAAAACTTTTTTATGAAAAGAATTTAATTTATGTGGTCTTAATTTTTTTGATATTAGTTGAAATATTTTTGTATTGCATTATCAGAGGGTTCTCTGCTTTATTTAATACTTATGTTTATTCCTTTATTATTTATAGGATATCATTGGCTATTGGAAGTCTATGTTGACTTAAAATCAAAAATAACCATCAATTCTTGCATTATTTGGATAATTTTGAGTGTCTAAAGAGAGCATAAGATGTGTAATTAATTACTAGTAGATACCTGGAACATCCGAGCGATGCTCGGTAATTCATGTGCTTTGTTTTTGATTTAAACAACCATTTGTTTTATTTTTATTAAACCACCTGTTAATAATTAGTTTCATCAAAAAAACTTTTTCCCCAAAAGTGAGACACGGTATTAAATCGATTCTTCCATGTCTTCAGCAATTGTTACCTATATATAATAATCGAAACGTCAAAAATTCGATACTAATTCAATTAAATGTAATTGGAATTAATAGTTTTCTTTATCTTTGGGAAGCCTTTCCATCAATTCAGCATTAAATTCTACCGCTCCATCTTCAATACCTCAAATTAATTATTTTTTTATTTAAATGACAATTTTTTGAAATAGCCATCTAATTAATTAAATTGCCCTCTAATATAAAAAATGTTTATAATGATTTTTTTGTGGAATTTAAAATTCAAAAACCAATTAATTTTATTAAAAGGAAATTGAATAAAAATGTAATTATACATTTTTATTGAGACAATCAACTGTGAATAATTATTTCAATTAACAAAAAACCCATCAAAAACAACTTAGCCGAAGATGAGATCGTGACAGATCGAATTGATGTCAACCCAAAAACCCCATAACCCGTGAATTTAATCCAAATCGTTAGAGCCGTTTTCGAGAAACTGATTCTATATATATATATATATATATACCTATATACAAGAATTGCTCCTTTAATATAATAAGATTATTAAATTATGAATTTTAAAGCATCAGATGATTAATTAATAACGTTCCTCAGGGATTATTGAAATAACTAAATTTCTAAATCCTATAATTAAGAAACTGAACTAATTTCTTTATTGTAATTGTAATTTATATTTCACAAGTATACTAAATACTTTTCTAGAAAATAATTTATGATTCCTGTGTTAAAAAGCGTGAAATACCTTTTCAATTAAGAAAATAAATTCGTAACACTTTTAATCATTCTATAATAATAATAAATTATGAAGTGTGAAATTGCACAAACATTAATTGATTAATTGAAAAAAAAATAATGCTTTTATTTTCACCACACTCTCACTGAATAAAATGAAATAAAGCAGACGAATCGTAAAACAATGGAAAGTGAGATTTATGTGCTTTATCCATGGAGATGCGCATTAGTAAGATTACGAAGCTGAAAATTTAATAACAAGCAAATTTACATATTAAATTTTTCAAAGAATCAGCAAAAGAAGGCATATATATAAAGAGAAAATTTCAAATACGAAAAACTTCTATTTATACAACTTATTTGATTATTTGATTTGAAGAGCATGGAATGAGGTGAGAAAGTGAGAAAAATTTGAAGATGAGAGAGCAGAATAGCATCTGTGGAGAGAAAAGCCCCTTCGGTTGCGGCTTAAAACCTTAAATGTCGACGCCAAGGAATCGATTCAAGGTAATATCCGGTAGGAGTTTCCACCCCGGAAGAAGCTTACGACAAATCGTTTACTTTTTTGTCTTAACTAATAACTAATAATAATGTGTTTATAAAGGAATTTCGAGATAAAACTTTCGACCGCTTTGCTTCCTTCCTTGATCTAAAATAGAGAGATTTATTCGTAATATATTATTTACTTTTTCGATTTAAATTAGAAAATTGATATAACTTTGTGTGAAAGTTCTATTGATATAATTGAAAAAACAAAAGACTTTATTTTTAAATATACTTATTCATGTACACATTCCACGCCAAATCGGACGGTTTGAAATATTTTAATTTTTGATTTCCGTTTTTTTTTTTTAATACTTTTTTAGTACCTATCAAAAAACTCGTCTTGGTAAATTTTGAAATTTTTTTGATCATCGGTTTAAAAGATATCGAATTTCGGTTTTTCACTCATAACTTCTTCAAAAAGATTTGTTTTTGAAATTTTTGTTTTTTTTTTACATATTTTTTAGAAAAATATACAAAATGTTTTTATATGAAATTTTTGAGTTTGAAAATTTTAATCTTGTATGTACCGTATCTTGTAAAAACTGTATGTACTCTTCGATTTTTTTTGATAATTTTTTATTCTAATCTTCTATTCATTCTACAAATTTTAAGACCGGGTTGATAGATTTTCGATTTTTCATTTTGATTTTCTTTTAACAAACTAAAATAATAGTTATTTATTTTAAACACCTGTTAACGATAAAAATCAATTCAAAATAACTAAAAAAAAAAGAACTCAATATAACAAAAAGTGGTTTTAATAATGGTTAATAGCGAATAAAATTTTCAAAAATAAAAAAAATAATAGGTAATTATCATTGGCCCACTATCAACCCGGTCTTAAAATTTTTATAATGAATAGAAGTTTAAAATAAAAAAATTATCAAAAAAATCGAAGAGTACATACAGTTTCATAAACAAGATTAAAATTTTCATACTCAAAAATTTCATATAAAAACACTTTAAATAATTTTTATTGTATTTTTTTCTAAAAAGTAGGTATGTAAAAAAAAATTGAATTTGGACCATTTTTGAAGAAGTTATGAGCGAAAAACTGAAATTCGATATTTTTTAAACCGGTGATCAAAAAAATTTCAAAATTTACCAGGAATAGTTTTTTTTGATGCATACTAAAAAATGTCAAAAAATGAAGGAAATCAAAAATTAAAAGTTTCAAAACGTGGCGTGGAATACCTCATATAAAGTTCTAAATTATTATTAGCCAGCTTTTCACCCAGTACTGATGCTAGTATATATGGTGTAATAGAGAATCGCAAATGACTCAAATTAATTCAACTTGGATGAAATGACACGGCTGAGATTAGAACAGCTGTAAATATGTGTATTTCACTTTCGACGCGATTTTTTTTATGCATTCAAAAGCACATAAATATCAGAAAGCCAAAATAAAATAAATTTGAAATAAAATTTATTTTTTACAAACTTTTACACCTGCTAGTGGCATTCATCAAGACGTATCACTATGCACAAAATTTTGAATATAATTCCAATTTAAAAATAATATTAATATACCACTGAATTTTTTTCGTTGACCATTTTAAATCCTGAAGAATGAGGCACAATTCTTCGAATTATCGGATTTTTTAATAGAATGAAATTGATATATTCTAATCAATTAATTTATTGAAAATATAAAAATACTTTTTTTTTTTTAATTTTATTGAACCAATTATTTTACATGAATTAATGTATACATTGTATTTGAGCTCTCGACTCCGGAGATTACTTCTCCACCATCGACTGTCCTTGATCATCTTTTTAACCGACTTCAAAAAAGGAGGAGGTTCTATATTCGACTGAATTTTTTTTTTTTTTTTCACCTCATATCTCCGCCAATTGTCAACCGATTTTGAATTTTTTTTTGCATTGGGTCCAGCCTAGCTTCCAATTGGTCCCATTTTTTTTCGTTTTTTTTTCATAGGTATTAGACCTTTTTTTTTTGGCTTTTCGGCCTTTCCAGCCATAAGCCATTTACGATACTAATTATTTTATTTAAATTTGTCTCTACCTCGGGGGTCAGATTTTAGCCGGATGCCTCGAGTCGGATTCAAACTCGGGTCCTCTTGGTTAGCTCGGCTTGACATGCTACCGCCTAGCCTACCCAACCCCCCTAGACCTTTTTTATTAGGTTTGTTTAGACCTAACCTCTTTGTTTATGAATCGATTTCGATGGTTCTTTTTTATCAGAAAGGGGGTGTCTTAAGGATGGTGTCATATTAATTTGGTCAAGTTCTGATGATATGATCACTATTAATAACATCACTAAAAGAGAAAAATAAAAATAATTTTTAAGAAAAATAAAACCGATCTTCAAAAAATTAAATGCAACAAAATAAAATACACTAAAAGGTATAAAATAATTATTATCTTATTTAGTTACAATCTAAACGACGAAATATTAACATGAAATTACTTTTTGAAGTTGGTGCCAAACATATACCTTTTATGAATCGCACTCGACGGATCTTACTTAGTACGTTTGACGGGTACGCTCGCTTATAGGTATAGTTTGTTTGGCACCGACTTCAAAAGTAATTTCATGTTAATATTTCGTCGTTTAGCTGTAACTAAATAAGATAATTATTATTTTATACCTTTTAGTGTATTTTATTTGTTGCATTTAATTTTTTGAAGTCGGTTTTTATTTTTTCTTAAAAATTATTTTTTATTTTTCTCTTTTTAGTCCTTGTTTTTAATAAGAAGAAAAAAGTAATTAAATAAAAAAACCTCTTTTCCGATAATTATTCCAATTCCATACCTGTTCAATCAATCCATAAAAATACCTTTAATTTATTAATTTAATATATAATGGGAGACGCTGGAATATTTAATTGTTTAATTAATGAATCAAGGCCTAAGCTGCGAAAAATGAACGAGGAGAGGATTAAAAAAGAAATTCCATAATTCATATAGACAAAAGGTATTAGTTTGGGTTCAGGGATCATTAGCTTAGTGGATATAGGAGATAAAACTCTTATGACAAAGCATTGCGGTACACTATGCAAAGATCACGGGTTCGAGCCCCGGCTGATCCTTTTGTCTATAATAAAAATAATATTTTCTTCGTTCCCTAAATTTAAAATTTAATATATAATATTTGTAATGACTCTATTAGTGGGAAATAAAATTTAAAAACCAATTAATTATTAAAAGGGAAATTGAATAAAAATGTAAATATACATTTTTATCGAGACAACCATCTGTGAATAATTATTTCAATTAACAAAAAACCCATCAAAAACAACTTAGCCGAAGATGAGACAGCGACAGATCGAAATGTAAACCCAAAAAGCAATTCTTGTATATATAATATATATAAGCAAGAATTGCTCGTTTAATAAGATAAGATGAGCTGTCCCTCCATCAAATCTATGTTTTAGCAGTTTGTCTTCAAAAGATACTATGTACTTCTAATATAATAATTTAAAATACGCGTATTTGAATTTAATAAACGATTATGGTAAAATAAAAAACACTAAACGGTGTAATAGTGTAAGTTTTTAAGTTTTTTTTTATTTTTGCTGATATTAAAAGGGGCAATTTTTTAAGACGAGAAATTTTGATCTCAATGTCTCGAACACTTATTAGGACAATTTTCAACTTTTTTTTTTTTTAATTGATTTGACATACGGTATTTATAAACTAAATTTTTGAATCTTCTAAATTAATAATTTTTTCTAATTATATCATTTTATAGAAATTAACCTATTTTATAGTATTTTAATATATTTGTTTATGTATTTGTACCAATGTAATTATATATGTAGTTCGGTGGTTATCGCTTCTAATAAAATAAATTTATTCACATTCGTAGGCATTTTATTTACCATTTAGTTTTTGTATTCTTAATTTCAAATTCTATTGGAATAACTTTCCTCTCTTTGTATATATGATGATGAGTAAGATGATGTTTGAATAAATAATTCATAACTTTCCTTATGGATTGAATAAATGAATGGAGTATAGTAAGAAAACACTTGACAAGCAATTAACATATTAATCATTAATCTTAAACATGAAAAAGTGAGAAAAACTCATACTAATAAGATTTTTTTTTTTTTTAAGATTTTACAATCAATAATTTTAAACGTTTAAATGTATCATTGTAATTTATTATAATTAGTAATTTAAATATTATTAAAATATTTGTTCATGATCTCGTTTAAAATTTAGTACTTAATTAAAAATAAAAAAAAAGGAATAAGTATCTATAGAAATGAATTGTTGAGCTAGAGATAATTTATTGATGCTGATCTTGAGAATAGTTCATTATTTATTATTATTATTAGTAGTAGTAGTACCTGGAACATTTTTTGATTCAGTTGATTCAGTTAAAAGTGATATATTAATATTATTTTTAATTTTAAATTCAGTTAAAAATTTCGATTTTTAATCGAAGCCAAAATAAAATAAAATTGAAATAAAACCTAATTTATATTTTTACCGTTTACACCCGCTATGGGCATCATCAAGACTGACCACAAAGTTTTGAATCTAATTGCAATTAAAAATAATATTTATACAGGGTGATTCACGGTCGGTGGCACGTTAGACGTTTATGGAAAACGGAAAGCAGGATTTTTTTGAAAATTTAGCACCTTACGTTTTCTTACCTGTTATATAGATCTAAAATATTTTCAGCATTGTGACGTTTCGGCTTCCATCGAAAAGTCGTAGCAACTTAATTTTTTTAATGGAACACCCCGTATATTAACACGTTTTTAGAAGCTCCCTTTTATTAAAATACTTTTTTTGTTATTATTGTCCTATACCTATCTCTATCGGTTTTCGAGATAAAAAATAATTTGTGTATATATATATATATATATATATATATATATATATATATATATATATATATATATATATATATATATATATATAATATATTGATAATTGTTCCTCCCCCCCGCCACTCAAAAATTAAGGATGCGAAACTTTTAAGAGACGATGTATTTTCGGTAGTTTACGGGTATACATTTGGAGTGTGGTTTTTTAAGAGGAATAAAATTTTTGGACCGAGACGCTGCCCGCCAGGCACTCAGCCCGGAGGGCCGAGATTCGAGGGCGTGCCGAAGGCACGCACGAAAAGCTCGTATAATAATAATATAATATTATAGTAAAAAATAAATAGTTTCATAAGAACTTCGTTTGAATAATCAATATTTGCTGTCATTTTGGGAGATTTTTTTGAACATCGTCAATAAACTGTTTATAAATTACTTATAAATAGTTAACAAACTGTCATAAGCTTGATATTGCCATGGTTAGTTAAAATTAAATTCATTAAAAAGGAATTTTTCACAAAAAAGCGGCTTTATAAAGGAAACTTGATGTTTTAGGTATAGGCACATGATATATCGTCTTAAAGCATTTTTCTTCGACTTTCAATTTATTGAATAATATATAGGGAGTCTCATTTGAAAAAACGAAGCTTTGACCACTTTTAAGAATACCGGAAATAATAGTCATCTTAGCAGGCCCTGTATAATATGGAGTCGATTTTTCGGCGTAAATTAAATACTCTGTGTGTGTCTGAACTACCACCAAAATATCAACTTTCCATGAATTGAGAGCACTAATTTATTTAAGTTTAATTAGGGCCATGTTTTGGACCATATTTAACACAAATTATTTTTTTTCTCGAAAACCGATGGAGATAGGAATAGGACAATATTAACAAAAAAGTATTTTAATGCAAGGGCGGTTCTAAAAACGTGTTAATATACGGGGTGTTCCATTTAAAAAATAAAGTTGCTACGACTTTTCGATGGAAGCCGAAACGTCACAATGCTGAAAATATTTTAGATCGATAGAACAGGTAAGAAAATGTAAGGAGCTAAATTTTCAGAAAAATCCTGCTTTCCGTTTTCCATAAACGTCTAACGTGCCATCGACCGTGAATCACCCCGTATACAGGAGGTTCTTTCGTTGATCCTTTTAAATCCTGAAGAAGGAGGCACAATCCTTCGAATTGTCTGATTTTTAAGAGAATGAAATTGATTCTAATAAATTATTTTATAGAAAAATATCTTTAATTAATTAAATTGGCAAATTCTAATTTATAATAATATTTGTAATGATCTATTAGTGGAATTTAAAATAAAAAAACCAATTAATTTTATTAAAAGAAAATTGAATAAAAATGTAATTATAAATTTTTATTCAAACAACCACTTTTGAATAATTATTTCAATTAATAAAAAACCCATCAAAAACAACTTAGCCGAAGATGAGATCGTGACAAGATCGAATTGCCAACACAAAAACCCCCTAACCCATGAATTTCATCCAAATCATTAGATCCATTTTTGAGAAACCGATTCTATATATATAAGAATTGCTCGTTTAATATGATAAGATAAGATAAGATAAGATTATGTATCACTTTTGGTTTGACGAGATTTAAATTCACTATATTTTAAATTAGAGTAAATTAGTCACTTGAATAATTTTCGTTATTGAAAATCATATACACATGGTATATTTCAGAAATTTTTTTCTACAAAATATCATACCATAAAAATTTTAATCGCATTGGAAATCAATATGTATGGTGGAATTTTTAGTTCCTGGATCAATGTAATTTTTTAATTAAGGAAATGGCATCTCTTGCAACACGATTCTGTTCAGGTTATTGTCAATAAAAAGAAATATTAAATTAAAAATTATACCTAGTACTTTTTCAATTAAAATTTTTAAACTTAGTTATCAACTAAGTATCAATAAAATAAAGTTTTTATTTAAACCTGGATAACTCTGATTGGCTTTTCTTTTTTGAAACAAACATCGGCGCAGAGGATACCATTTTTAAAAATGAAAAACTTAAATTCATGAGAAGATTACATAATTATACAGTGTGGGGCATAAAGATCTACCACATTTTGAAGAGGTATAAAAAAATGAAAAAATTTAACTAGGAAAAAACTGAATATATTTTTGAAAAGAACATAAAATACATTTTTTTTTAATATGTTTTAAACATTATATCAGACGAAAAAAGGGGGGAGGGGGTAAAAAATAAAAATTCTAGCCCTTTCGACACAACTCAACCAAATTTTATATACATATTCTGTGGACCCCAAAGGCAAGAAATGCAAAAATTAACCAAATTTTGCATACATAGTTTGGTTAGTTTTTGCATTTCTTGTCTCTTGGGGATCCACAGAATATGTATACAAAATTTGGTTGAGTTTTTTCGAAATGGCTAGAATTTTCATTTTTGACCCCCCCCCCCCCCCCCCGCTTTTTTTGTCTGACACAATGTTTAAAACACATTTTAAACAAAATGTATTTTATGTTCTTTTCAAAAATATATTCAGATTTTTTCTAGTTAAATTTTTTCATTTTTTTATACCTCTTCAAAATGTGGTAGATATTTATGCGACGCCCTCTAGTTATTTAATCTACCTAATTAACAAACAAATGTTATAATATTTAGCGAAAATTTTAGTTAAATAATATGTTTTTAAAGATAATAAATAATTTGAAAAATCAGTAATGAAGCTGTTGAAGCTGTTATTTTTGAGATTAATTTTATTAAAATTTGAATTTTTAGTCAAATCACAGAAAAATAATTATAATTATTTATTGAACACTAATAAATAATACAATACAACTACGACGTTTCGATCGAGTTATCCTGGGATCGTTCTCAAGTATGAGCCATTTCAGTTAACCAAAAATCGGAGTGGGTGTGCTTATACTTTTAAGAACGATCACAGAATAAGTCGATCGAAACGTCGTAGTTGTATTGTATTATTTGTTCGTGTTCAATAAATAATTATAATTAATTATGTGTGTTTTCACTAAAAATACAAATTTTAATTAAAAAATGTTCACTTCCCTATTTTTAACAAATGAGTCAGCTATCCACAGTTCTAAATGTACATATAATCTATGCGATTTACTAACTAGGACGTTTTGCAATAACTTTTTTAAACTCAGCTTCACAAACTGGGTAGCCGTAACTAAATTATACCTAATGTTACTCGATAGTATGTGAAATTTCGAACCATACAATTGATCAACAACTTTTAACTACATTTATCAACACTATGTGATATTTGATTATAAATTATAAGGAAAAAAATATGTGGGAACCTCATCCATATAAGCTCATGGGGCAAGTGAAATTTCTTTAGCCGTAGATATTTTTGAAATAATTTTATTATTATTAAACCAATTATTTTACATGAATTAATGTAAACATTGTATTTTAGCTTCGACTCCGGAGATTGCTTCTCCACCATCGAGTGTCCTCGATCATCTTTAGTCCTTGTTTTTAATAAGAGGAAAAAAACTAATTATAGAAAAAAAACCTCTTTTCCGATAATTATTCCAATACCATATTGCGGAAATTAATCTATCCAATTAATCTCCCCACCCTTTCCCCAATCCTAGAAATATTTTTTTTTTTTTTTTATAAATTTTATTAAACCAATTATTTTACATTAATTAATGTATACATTGTATTTTTGCTTCGATTCCGGAGATTACTTCTCCACCATCGAGTGTCCTTATTCATCTTTAGTCCTTGTTTTTAATAAGAGGAAAAATCTAATTAGATAAAAAACTTCTTTTCCGATAATTATTTCAATTCCATTATTCCCCAATCAAGTCGATTGGTCAATCCACAGTCCCCTTTTGAAATAATTTTTTTATAAATTTTATTAAACCAATTATTTTACATTAATTAATGTATACATTGTATTTTTTGCTTCGATTCCGGATATTACTTCTCCACCATCGAGTGTCCTTATTCATCTTTAGTCCTTGTTTTTAATAAGAGGAAAAATCTAATTAGATAAAAAAACCTCTTTTCCGATAATTATTTAATTCCATTATTCCCCAATCAAGTCGATTGGTTAATCTTCATTCTCTTTTGAAATAATTTAAATTTTCTAATTTTAATAAATATTATTTGTCATGAAACATCAGTGGGTTTTAATATAATAATAATTTAAATTTCCTAATTTTAATAAATTTTATTTGCCATAAAATATTAGTGGATTTTAAAAAAATGATTTCCCCTCTATTGAGTCATTTTCCCTTTATTGTAACAAAAAAAAATCAAACAGATATGTCGCTAAAGAAGTTTCACTTCAAAAAGATTATAAATTTTACCAAAGATAGTCTAATCCTAAAAATATTATCAATTTGACGGCATAATATTTAATTCAAAAATAGAAATATTATTCAATTTATTTATTTTTAATGATATTGAAGTGAGGAGTAATTAATCCAAGAAAATGCGACCCCTATTAGCTAGGTTTGACCTCTAGATCGTTAAAAGAAGAAGAATAAATTTAGGGGCTGGGACGGAGTCGTGGTAGTTTGACCTGTGTATGGGTTCTTGAACAATGGTCGCGGGAAAGACGGATGCGAAAACCAAGTTCCAGTATCTAGAGCAGCTATACTCAACCGCTGGTCCGGCGGACCACCAGTGGTCCGTGTAGATATTTTGCTAATCCGCGGACAAGTATATATAATTACATATCTTTACATTTAAATATTATTGTAAGTAAATGATAATAAAAATGTTACAATGAACTTATGTAGTAGTTCTTTAATACTTAGTAAAATTTTATTGTTAAAAAAATATCACTGGTCCGCGAATTTTTTTACAAATTTTAGTGGTCCGCGGGCCAAAAAAAGGTTGAGAAACGCTGTTCTAGAGGGATAAACGAATTGGTGAATTCATTAGAAGGATTCTTATCCAATTTGAGCAGGGAAGATGTTGAAGGCTTGAGAATCGCGTGTTTCATGTGAATTATTGGCTTTCAATCATCAGAATAATACCCATGGGAGTAAATATCTATAGTACGGGTAGAAGATGATGGTTCTATGGCGAGCCAGAGAATCAAATGAGCTGGATAATAAGGGCAATATTTGAATTAGTAGTTGTTTAAGAATTTGGTGTTGGTACTTAGTGAAACATTTTTAAAATTATTGGATAAAAATACTCTATCAACTAATTTTAAATATTTACCCTTTTGTTATCTTAAAAAATAAATTTTACTATTGAGTTGTGTTCAAATTCGAAATCCTCATTTCTCAAAAGGCCACTCAAAATTAAACAAAAGTAGACTCCCTACCTTTTCTCCCTCCACTAATTTTAAATATTTACCCTTTTGTTATCTTTAAAAAAATAAAAAATTTTACCATTGACTTGTATTCAATTTCGACTTATCCAGGTCAGTTACTTTCTGTTTCTCCCGAAGATGGGCTAGTCACCCGAAATATATATATCGAGATTAAAGATTCTCCAAAAATAAATTCGTTTTTTCTTTTTACATCTTAATGTGAAACCCACCAAGTATTTTTTATCCAATAATATTAAAATTAGTGGTCACTTCTCAAATACATTCAAGGTAGCAAGAGAATGATTGAGGTCCCCTCTCCACAGATGCTAAATTATATTCGAGGTGGTGTAGAGAGTAGAAATTGACTATTAAAACTTATGATTTAAACTTGGCTTGGAATCTGGTACATAAACATTCAAAATACAGGGTGGGGCATAAAGATCTACCACATTTTGAAGAGGTATAAAAATGAAAAAAATTTAACTAGGAAAACTCTTAATATATTTTTGAAAAGAACATAAAATATTTTTTTAATGTGTTTTAAACATCATCAGACAAAAAGGAGAGAGGAACAAAAATGAAAATTCTAGCTCTTTTGACCAAACTCAACCAAATTTTGTATACATATTCTGTGGGCCCCAAAATGACTAGAAATGCAAAAAACTAACCATCCAAAATGGACGGGAGTCAAAAATTAAAATTCAAGCCCTTTTGACCAAACTATGTATAAAAAAATTTGGTTAGTTTTTGAATTTCTAGCCTTCTGGAGGTCCACGTATTATGTATACAAAATTTGATTGAGTTTGGTCAAAAGGGATAGAATTTTCATTTTTGAACCCCCCTCCCCTTTTTTTGGTCTGATAATGTTTAAAACACATTTAAAAAATATATTATATTTTATGTTCTTTTCAAAAATATATTCAGTTTTTTTTCTAGTTAAGTGTTCTCATTTTTTATACCTCTTCAAAATGTCGGAGATCTTTATTCCCCACCCTGTATATATATTTATGTGTGTGAATGTTTATTTGCATCAAGCAGAGGACAACCTCTTTGTTTCTCTTTATGATTCAACAATTTTGCTACTTTCGGCAAAATAAATACTTTTCAATTGGTTAAAATTTTTCTACCTTCAAAATATAAGGTTTTTTTTTATTTAAGTTGTTTTTATTATTAATTTTGATTTAATAAATCAAATGGTAAATTAAAGAAAATTATCTGGAACACCGAGCGATGCTCGGTAATTTTTTGATTCAGTTAAAAGCGATATATTAATATTATTTTATTAATTTTAAATTCAGGTAAAAAGGTCGATTTTTAATCGCAGCCAAAATAAAATAAAATTGAAATAAAACTTAATTTATATTTTTTCCAATGTTTACACCCACTATGGCCAACATCAAGACGTATCACTGGCCACAAAGTTTTGAATGTAATTTGAATTAAAAATAATATTAATATACACCGAGGTTCTTTCGTTGATCCTTTTAAATCCTGAAGAAGGAGGCACAATCCTTCGAATTGTCGGATTTTTTAAGAGAATGAAATTGATATTCTAATGAATTATTTTATAGAAAAATACCTTTAATTAATTAAATTGGCAAATTCTAATATATAATAAAATTTATAATAATCTATTAGTGGAATTTAAAATTTAAAAACCAATTAATTATTCAAAGGAAATTGAATAAAAATGTAATTATACATTTTTATCGAAACAACCACCTGGGAATAATTATTTCAATTAACAAAAAAACCATCAAAAACAACTTAGCCGATGATGAGACCGTGACAGATCGAATTGTCAATCCAAAAACCCCTTAACCCGTGAATTTATTTTTCAAAAAAAAAAAAAATCAATAAGATATTGTATTTAGATTTCGTAAGAATCCCGAACTTACTTTGAATGTTGCCATTATTATTTGAAGATTAGTTGTTATGGAAGAAGGAACACTAAGATTACCACTGCTAGAGAGGTAGGTATAGATACTGAAGACCAAAAAGTCTTCTCCATGCTTATATACCTTATCATTTCACAGCAGTCGATTTTCTAGGGCTGTCTCCCTCCAAGAGAATCTCCCACACACACACACACACATGGGTGCCCCCCAATCACTCCTCCTCAATCTTCCAATTTCTCCCCCTGTCCCCCCGTCCCCCTCAGAAAGCAAACATCTTTTACTTTTCCCTTTGCCATTCACAAATCTTCAACACAAATAAGATTTGGAAGAGTTATTTAATTAATTCCTCTAAAATTTTAATTTGATTTTTTTTTTAAATTACTTTCGAATTATTTTATTTATCTTATTAAAGTTGGCTGACAAATAGCACAATTCTTGTGTTAGATAATAAATGCCTAAGCATTAAAACGTAATGCTCTAATTTGTTTAAAATATGTAAATAATAATAAATATTTCATAAAAGATCATTTGTTTTGCTTCAGCTAAAGAAAGTGAAGCCGTCGGTGTCAACTGCCGCTGCCAAGGAAGAAGGCTACCTACCTAACTACGACATCGTTTACCGGATTTGAAACTTTCTCATTGATACAATGAACGGACGTTTTAGGGAGGAAGAGCTGCTTATCTTTGTAAGAAAATTGACAAAATAGGAATTTGCTTAAGAGTCTTTAAGTATAATTATTATTATTTCATTTAATTTTTTTTTCGAAATTAATTATAAGATTTCTACACTGAAAAAACGATTTATTTATAGTTAAGAAATTATATTTGATATGAATAGATGGTGAATTTAATTATGGCGAAATCGATCTCTGTTCACTATGAATAACGTATTTTAAGTATTCTCCTATTTTTGGAGCAACTCTAGATATATTAATAGTTAAGATGCCGCTATTTGAACCAAGCACCAATAAGTAAATTGTGAAAATATTGTTATTTGAGTAAAATAATGGAATATTTAAATTTAATAGTTGGGTATTTAAATGAAATAATATTTAATTACGACAAGAAATGATATAAACTTAAATATTTTTTATTTATAATAAAAAATATTCAATATCATAATATTATATATCATAATAATAGTAATATGTACGTCAAGCATGAAACTAATCAATAATCATTAATTTTTACTTTATATCATACATGGTATGGACAAGTATTGTAATCGTGAATGAAAAAAGTGTTTTGTTTTTTTTTGCTTCTTTTTTCGAAATATCTCAAAAATGGCTGAAACTATTTAGATTAAAAAAAATGGGCAAAACCATACAATTTCGGTCTACAAAAAGCTCTAATAAGTGAACATCGAAAAAATTATCTTTTTTGAGATAATAATTGTGTTGTCAAAACATGAAAATCTAGCCCTTGGACTAAATTCAACCAAATTTTGTATACATAATCAGTGTCCTACAAGAAAACTGCCCAAAATGGGGGAGAAGGGGTGTAGGGTCAAAAAAAAATCTAGGTCCTTGTACCAAACTGAACCAGAAGTGAATGGTAAAGTCAAGTGGATGACCACATCAGAATGTGTCAATTTATTTATATTGAGATTAAGAGCTGATTAGATTTTGGTTGAAATAGAACTAAAAATTAGAACTAAAGATTAGGAGACGGCTCTTAAAAAATTATAATAAATCAAAATAATAAAATTTTCAAACTATAAAAAAGCAACAAAAATGCAATTTAATTTAAAAGGTACCTATAATAAAAAAGAGAGTCATTATTTTTCGGGGGCCAAAATTGTGTGTGGGGGGAGGTACAAAAAATGCAACTAGTAAATATTAAAAAAGCATTACAAAAAATATATTTTAAGAGTTAAAAAATAGTGAACAAATATCCGTTTGGATTTTTGCAATGAAGTCTTCTTTAAAAAAATTCTGAAATATATTAAATATCTATTAATTTTATTTATTTTGATTATTTATGTCGATCGATTAAATTAATAAAGTTGTTGTAGGGAAATAAGGACAATAGCTTATGCAAATGATTTTTGTTTTTTTGCCAACGTTTCGTCAACATGTTAAGATTTAAAAAAGAAAATATCTTCAATCTGTTTGATGACTGGCCTGATATGTTTGCTAACTCGAAATATTGATAAAAAGACAAATATGCAAGGAAGTTAATTTATTTCAGCTCCTGAGGAAGTCAACAAAGTTGACGAAACGTTGGCAAATAATAGAAATCATTGGCATAAGCTATTGTCCTTATTTCCCTACAACAACTTTATTCATTTAATCGATCGACATAAATAATCAAAATAAATAAAATTAATACATATTTAATATATTTCAGAATTTTTTTAAAGAAGACTTCATTGCAAAAATCCAAACGACATGGACTATGATGGTGTGGGGGAGGGGGAGAGGGCTAAAACTCATTTCAATATATAGGTTTGTTATTAGAAATAAATAATCTCTAGTTTTTATTTATTCAATATTTGCTAATATTTCTTAGTTTTCGACGACCACTCATGAGTTAAGAGTAAGTAAACAAATAGTCCCCTCGAGAGCACACCTTTTCATCTCAATGAGAATTCATCATCCGCCTTTAATTATGTTGTTTCAATAACGCAGAGTTGTCTCTTTAAACAAAAATTAAAGTAAAATTTTCCAACATCACTCTTTCTTTAAATAAGAATCTATCACATGTTTCTATAATATAGCATCCTAACCTCTTAACTTATATCTAGAGAGCACAAAAAAAGGCATTTGCCTTTTTGCAATTTTGAGCCTGTTCAAGATTTTTTGATATGTCAACCGATCTAAAAAAAATCAAACACATTTGAAGATTTTAAAAAAATGCCTTTTACTGCCTTTTTTGGATTTTTTGCGTTTCCGCCCATTTTTTGAAAAAAATTGCCTTTTTTTGCCATTTTTTCATTTTTTGATATTTTCTCATTTTTTGAAATTTTTTAAATTTTTTTTTTTTAAATAAGCTGACGTGTTCTGATGTGGCCATCCACTTGACTTTACCATACAACCTGGCCCCTCACTTATATTTAGTACTTAATAAAATTATTTATAATCATGTAAAGGGGGGTGGGGGTTAGTTTTTGCATTTTTAGATCCTGGGACCCACTACTGATTATGTATACAAAATTTGGTTTAGTTTGGTAAATGGCAAAGATTTTCATTTTTTGACACTCCCCCCCCCTATTTCGGGCGGTTAGTTTTTGCATTTTTAGACCTCTTGGGGCCCACTGATTATGTATACAAAATTTGGTTGAGTTTGGCAAATGGCCAAAATTTTCATTTTTTTTACCCTCCGCCCCCCCCCATTTCGGGCGGTTAGTTTTTGCATTTTTAGACTTCTTGGGACCCACTGATTATGTATACAAAATTTGGTTGAGTTTGGTAAATGGCCAAGATTTTCATTTTTTGACCCTCCCCCCCCCATTTTGGGGGGGTTAGATTTTGCATTTTTAGACTTCTGGGGGTCCACTGATTATGTATACAAAATTTGGTTGAGTTTGCTCAAACGACCTAGATTTTTAATTTTTAACCCCCCCTCGACCCCCCTTAATTTTGGGTCGATATGCACCAAAATCTAATCAGCTCTTAATCTCAATGGACCAAAACTACGTGTGAAATTTGGTTTCGATATTTACACTAGTTTTTGAGCTAGCTCGTCAACAAATTTGGTAAGGCACAGACTAACTAACTAACAGACATTTTGACAAAACAATTATTACCTCAAAAAATATAATTTTTTCAATGTTTACTTATTAGTGCTTTTTTGTAGACCGAAATGCCATGGTTTTGCCCAATTTTTTTAATTGAAATAGTTTCAGCCGTTTTTGAGATATTTCGAAAAAAAGAAGGAAAAAACCCACTTTTTTATGCACGATTACAATACTTGACCATACTCTGTATGGTTAAGTAAAATATCTTTTAGCTGTTCTAAATGTTTACGCCGTTCTTTATATATTTTTTCTGCTTCTATATATGTGGGTAGGTATGTTTATTTTGATTCATAGAAAATGTAGTAATATTATATTTTTAAATAAAATGTCTTTTTTTTGTAGTTCTTTTTTTATAAAAATTCATCATTTCTATTATATTTCTATCCTTTTTAAGATATATTTAGCCTTTTTTGCAAAAAATCGATAACTTTTTAGCAGCCTTTTATCCGAAAAAACAGCCTTTTCTGCCTTTTATAGTTTTTTTTAAAAAATGGGGATATTTTAAAGGGCTTTTTTTGCGCTCTCTACTAATAGCATTTCCAATCTGAGATGATAATAATAATTGTTTGAGTTAAGAATTTATTTTCCCTGATTTGATCAAAATGAACATTTTTTTCTTTAATTTAAACCAAATAAATTTTATCTAAATAATGACATTGATACAAGAACATGTTGTACCTACTAAAAAGGATCAAATTTGGTAGTCCGGGATGCACCCATCGTGAAAATAAGGAGAAGAAATTTCAGGAATTGTGTCGAAGTTGAAGATAACCTGATTCTTGAAAGATGGACGGACGCTGGAAGAGAGTTACAGCCTCTAGAAAAACTTTATTTTCTTAAAAAAATCTGAAAATGAAAGAGTAAGGGGGGACCCTTTGTATCACTTGAAGATTTTTAGAGTGGTTCATAAATTTAATTTTTAAGAGGGATATAAAAATAAATATTATATTCGAGCTCTGTATATAATATACTATTAGAATAAATTAAAATTTCTTTAAAAGTATAAAATTTATTTTCTAAAGCAGGAGGTCTACCAAAAACAGAAAAAGACTATAAGGGGTCTACGAGACAAAAAAAGTTTGGAAATCTTTGTTCTAAAGGATCTAAGTGCCGAAAATGTATAGATCCGAAATAATCAACTAAAAGTATCTTGTTTACTAACATCTTTTTAGCTTTAAATATATATTTTTTAAGTAATACAACCCATTAGAAAAACTAAAGAAAAAATTTTAAATTTTACTGAAAAAAAATTTGAAAATAGGAAATCGTTAAGAATCTAAGTTCATTACTTATTTGTAGTACTACAAAAACCACAACATTTTAATAACTTTTAACTAACAAAACATGGCACATAGACCCTTTAGAAATAAAATACGCTGGTACATACAGGCAGCACCAACTTTTCCCTAGTGGATGAAGACCTAAATATACCTCTTGGCTCTTTCTTCCTTTGGAATATTACCTATTACCACATGGGCTGAAAAGTCCCGGGACTAATACAGAAAACACTTTTGTTTTTGTTCAAAATTAGCTTTATTCATCAACGTAATCTCCATCAAGAACAACGCAATCATTCCTGTGCCGCTCTAACATTTCGATACCACTTTTATAGAGTGATTTATCTTTTGCCTCAAAATAGGCCTCAGTTTCAGCGATAACCTGTTCATTCGTGCGAAATTTCTTACCGACGAGCAGATTTTTGAGGTCTGCGAACAGTCAGTAGTCGCTGGGAGCCAAATCTGGCGAATACGATGGATGTGGAAGCAATTCGAAGTTCAATTCATTTAGTTTTGCCATTGTTTTAATTGACTTGTGACATGGTGCGTTGTCTTGATGAAACAGCACTTTTTTGTTCTTCGCATGGGGCCGTTTCTTTGCAATTTCGGCCTTCAAACGCTCCAATAACCCTATATAATATTCACTGTTGATGCTATTTCCCTTCTCAAGATAGTCGATGAATATTACACCACGCACATCCCAAAATACCGAGGCCATAACATTTCCAGCCGATTGTTGTGCTTTTGGGAGCTTTGAACGAGGTTCACCATTTGCTGTCCACTCAGATGACAATCGTTTTGACGTGAAGTGATTGAACCATGTTTCATCCATTGTCACATATCGACGCAAAAATTCCAGTTTGTTACGTTTAAACATGTCCAAATACTGGTCAGAATCATCAACACGTTGTTGTTTTTGGTCAACAGTGAGCAAGCGCGGCACCCACTTTGAACACAGCTTTCTCATACTCAAATGTTCATGTAATATAAAGCCGACACGTTCTTTTGATATCTTTACGACGTCAGCTAACTCACGCAGCTTCACTTTTCGATCATTTAAAATGATTTGTGGATTTTTTGTTTTCTGGTGTTACCACCTCATTTGGACGTCCACTGCGTTCTGCATCATCGGTGTCCCTACGACCACTTCAGCAAACCAACGTTTTATTGTTGTTTCTGGTGGAGACGAAATTGTTTTTGATCCATTGCTCTGAAAAGCGTCACTCTTAGCACAATAACTCACAAACTAATGAATAGAATATCATTAAATTTTGACAGCTGTCTTTTGAAGGTTGATACTAACTGAAAAAGAGGTGAATTCAAAAAAAAGCTAGCGCAATGTATGTGTTAGGCCCGGGATTTTTTCAGCCCATAGGATTGGCATATAGACCTGTTATAAATGTATAACTCAAAATCTTGGAATTTGGCACTTAGACACTTTAGAACTTACACTCCTCAATTAGCGATTCACCATGGGCCAATTAAAAACATATCTAGGCAATAAATTGAATGGGGAGTTGTTCTTACGGAGTAGAAGAACGAAGCCCGTCTAGCTATAATCTGAACCTTAGACCAATCTATATTGGAACTCACCGGTGCCGGTAAATTTTCCGAAAACAATTGGAAGAAAGACAAATTGATCGAAAGATAAATAGATCGAAAGAGCAATTTAATATATATATTTATTAGAATGTATACATATATACCTATATCTATATATATATAATTAAGGTTTTGTCTGTACATTGCTCCAAATCACGCCAAATTTTGGTTGCACACGTTTCAAGCAAAGTTATGAACTAAAACACCCTCAACCAAATTCCTGTCTGTATGTATGTCTGTCTGTTTCAGTGGTTTCCGAAAAGTTGCTCACGATTCACGTAAAAATGGCTGAATGGATTATTATGAAATTTCATATTTGCATGAGGGTTTTGATGAGGGTCCAGAGGCGTAGTGAGGTGGTGCAGGGGGGGGGTTCAGGTGAGGATCCAGAGGCTTAGTGGGGTGGTGCGGGATGCGGGGTGGTGGTGTCAGGACGGTAGTTGGGCCCGGATGCATGGTGGGGGGGTGCTGGGTGGAGTCCGGGTGGCGTGGTGGGTAGGAGTGGGGTATGAGGGTGGGGTTCGTGGGCTGGGAGTCCAGGGGGTATGCCCCTTGGCTAGCAAGAGGGCCGCCGAAGGCGGGCCTTGCAGCTAGTTTTATATAAAATTGTTATGTCCAGAAATTATAGACTATTTTCAAGACACGTGGATTGGTCGACCAAACCGAAGTCAGAAGCCAAAAGATCCCATATTTCGCCATAATATGTGGAACCATGTTGGAGCTATTACTACAAGTTTGGCAAAATAAACTATGCTGTAGAAGGTTAGCATCGGGGTTTTAAAAGGCAAATTTCAGCCACACATCCAACCATTTGGAAGTTTTTAGACACAATCCAAAAGGAGCAGTCAGTCATTAAACCATTTAAGAATTGAACAATACTACGCAGGAATCCCACCGCACAAAGAAACAAAAAATACATAGATTGTGAAGAAAGGATTCGACGAATCTTAGATACATTTAATACAAAAAGTATTGTAGAGTATTTAAAGGGAATACACATAATATTAGTTATTAGAGATATTCTATAATTGCTAAAGATAATTATTATTAATTAATGTAGCTCTTCGCCAAAGGCGGATCCAGGAATTTTTTATGGGGGGGGGGGGAGAATGTATATAAGGTGCCCGATGTATATAAGATCTACTTTTTATCTCGAAAGTGGTGTGTCGCGATCGAATTGTCCAAGCGGGGGGGGGGGGGGGCAGAGAGAGACGCCGCCACACCCACACACGCACACATAGAACTTTATTTTCAATTTTAAAATTTTTTAAAAAATAAATGTTTTTTTTTTAATTTTTTTTACAAATTTCATATCTCATATTTTAAATTCATTAAAATAAAAAAATAAATAAAAAAATTGTTATAAATTCCCTGTCGATTTGGCCGCCGTTTTTTGGCCTCTGCGTGCGACGCACGTGTTGCACTCCCGCCAGCCACGGGCCTCTATGGGGAGGCGGTCGCCCCCTCCGCCCTCCCCCCTTGGATCCGTCCTTGCTCTTCGCTTCTATCTTCGATCCGGTCTTCAAAATAGTTTATAATTTCTTGACATAACAATTTTTTTATAAAATATTCTAATAGTTAATATATAATTTTTTTAGACAATTGCTCTTTCGATCAATTGTTTTCGGCCAATTTACCTAGACCTGGAACTCACATACACGCATACACACGCATTCAAAAATAAATATAAGTACATCTGGCTTTATTTCCGAAAGTCAAAAATAGCAGGCTGGTTTTAGGCCATTTCTGGGGCGATACTTTTTGTTGACATAATATGTAAAGGAAAAATAAATTATAATGCCCCTAGTGAAATGTCGCGGCTTGTGGCGGCGATCGCCTCACTGCTTCCACATCCCTAATGAGCCTTTTTCATTCCACCATTTCCCTGAACCTTGCCACAATGTAAATATAGAAATGTAAATAAACACCTTTAAAAAAAACAAACAAATAAGACCACAGTTCAGTTCGCCGCTGACGCCCGATCAGTACAGTTAGCTTTAAACGCTCAATCGACACATATCGACTACTACGCCACCTCGCAACCAAAGGACAACCGATCTTCACTTCAAGAAGATGCTTCCGCTCGACAAGTGCCCAACTGCGGCCCACGACCCGTGCCACCGAGGCATGCGCGACCGACACAGTATCCCGACACTCAACCAACCGGCCTTTTCAGGGCCACCCAAAAGCATTATTATATATCAAAAAGCATATTTCACAAAAGTGGCTGGTTAAACAACTAACTACGGAGGAACGTCGGGGTCACCAATGTGGACTAGTTAGTTTTTAACCAGCCACTTTTGTGAAATATGCTTTTTGGTGTATAATAATAATGCCTTTGGGTGGCCCTGGAAAAAGCCGGTTGGTTGGAGTGTCGGGGTACTGGGTCGGTCGCGTATGCCTCGGTGGAATCTTGAAGTGAAGATCGGTTTTCCTTTGGTTACGAGGTGGCGTAGTAGTCGATGTGTGTCGATTGAGCGTTGGAAGCGAACTGTACTGATCGGGCGTCAGCGGCGAACTGAACTCTAGTCTTATTTGTTTGTTTTATTTTTAAAGGTGTTTATTTACATTTCTATATTTACATTGTGGCAAGGTTCAGGGAAAAGGTGGAATGAAGAGAGTTCATTAAGGATGTGGCGGCAGTGAGGCGATCGCCGCCACAGGCATATCAACAGCTAGTAAACTTCATCTTAGGAATCTAATACATATCCTTAAATTTTTTAAATATTCCCTTCCGTTTGGATTACTGATAGCAAAGTTCAGTATTTCTTATATTAGTAAAAAAATCTTTTAGGAAATACATTTGGATTTTAATAGACCGGCATAACTAGGATGTAAGAACGTGAGAATTTTATTAAATAAAAAAACTCCATCTTCAGAATCTACTTAAATACAATGGGAATTAAAATTATTTTTCGGATTAAAAATATGTGAATAAATTTCAGAAAGCAATTTTGAATGAATGTAAAATAATTTCAACATACTTCAGGAATGGGACAAATTAAACCGGAAATATCATATTTAAAGTTCAACTAACTATTATCATTCTTTCTCGAAAAACGATTTATTACATAATTTTGCACTTGCTACTTACTACTTTAATTTTTATTTAAAATTCTTGTACTATGCATTTAGGTATATGGAAAAGTAGACACTCCAATTTATTATACAATTTCTTGCAAATAAATTCAGGACTGAATGTTCAATGTTAATAGACGAGAAATTATTTTTTTACTTTATCCAATGCGAAGCATGGGTAAAGTATTGTAATCGGTCTCGCGGCAGGCGTGACTTTAAAGGGTCCTCAGGTAAAGACTACGGAACCCATGGTGTCAATTGAAGTCACAAATTGTAGTATTCAATTAGGTTGAATTTTAGCACGTGACGGTTTTGCCAGAAATTACATGGGGTCTCGTCTAGAGGCCAAACAATGCGATTTTTTTATTTAGTGCGGCGGATGTATGTTTGGATGGATGCGAGGGTGAACCGCGACCTAAAATCGTGTACACCTACATCCACTTCCACTTTCATTTCCAAGTAGAAGATAATAGATGAAGGGGCATTATCTAATGAATTCCAAAATAATTCCACATAATTCCAAAGATTGTGTACACCTAATTCCAATCGCGGTTCACCCCTCAGATGGATGTTATCGTTTTTTCCGTTCACAATTTTTTCCACACCGTTGCACCAAATGAAATGAAATTGAAAACATACCATTATGTTAACAAAATGAAGCTCTGATTTGGTTTTTGTACATATCGGCCCACAAACATTAGTACTTTATTTCAGTACTTTTTGGGTTTTTTTTCTAAATATCTTGAAAATGACTTAACCAATTTTGATGAAATTTAATATCATAATTAAGTACCTTGGGGACCACAAAAAAGGTTAAATAAAGTTTTTAGTAAAATTATATTTTAAAGTACTTTACTCTAGAGTAAGATAGTACTTTTTTAAATTCTTTAAAATTTATTCATTTGATAGTTTTATATAGCTCATTTAACCTAACTTAAGTAAGAGTGGATAGGCTTCTCTCTGTGAAATGCTAAAAATTTGGGAGGAAATTTTATAAGAAACCATAGCAACTGCGTTGTTTTCTTATACGTTACCTTTACTGAAGACATAGAGGACTTGGCAAAATCAAAAATAACGATTGATTCTTATCTATTACTAGAGAAATAGCCTTATTGCATTCCATTTTTGATGTTTTGACTATTAATGGCAACCTCTACTGAAGAATTGCTTATTTAATATAATAAGATAAATAAGACTACATATATTTAATTGAGATCAGTAAAGCAATATGCAAAGATTGCATTTGTGATGCAGGATTCTCGACATTATAATTAATTTTAATTCCATTCATTTGCAAGACAGAACTTAATAATAATGAATTGAACTCCCAAGGAAAAAGAATAACTTAGATGCACATTGAAATTTTTTTATACTTTCACTAGTAGATATAGCATAAAAATAAATCAAAGTGAATCGTTTTTATTCTTCTTGCTTTTAATTATAGGGAGACGAATTTCAATAAATTGTTACATCCGTAACATGAAATTTCCTTGGGAAAAACAATTTTATTGTTTTCGCACAAATAAATTTAATAATTGATTTATATTTTATATTTATTGCTGCTATATCAACGTTTCAGTAAATAACTTTATTGTTAGTAATATTATATTAACGCATAATAAATTTTTCCACTTGATACAATAAACATAATTTATTTTAATTTTTAACCCAAGTAAAACTAGAAATTATGTATACCTACTTAACACACAAATTATCATATCAAGGTGAATGAAACCTAAGCCAATGGAAAATAAACTGCAACGGATCGTTGCTAAACTTTATCCAAATTCATTTGAAATATTGATATTTTTATTCCTTTATTATTAACTCAGATATCACTTGCTATTTGCAGGCCATGTTGACTTAAATTCAAAAATAGTGATCGATTCTCATTTAATAGTCGAGGAATAACCATTCTACAATGAATTTTAAACGTTTTGGCTATCATTGCTAACCATTGCCGAAGACAAGGAAGAATCGAGTTAAAATCAAAAATAGCCATCTATTCTCATCTATTACTTGAGGAATAACCATTCTAGATTGAATTTTTGACGTTTCGGTTTTTATTGCTAACCATTGCTGAAGACATAAAGGAATCGAGTTAAAATCAAAAATAGCGATCGATACACATTTAGTCTTTTTGATTTTAAGTCGATTCTTCCACGTTTTCAGTAGAGGTTCCAATTAATAGTCAAAACATCAAAAATGGAATGTAATAAGGTTATTCCTCTAGTAGTAGATAAGAATCGATTGTTATTTTTTATTTCAAGCCGATTCCTTCATCTCTTCAGCAATGGTTACCAATAAAAACCGAAACGTCAACAATCCAATCTAGAATGGTTATTCCTCAAGTACTAAATGAGAATCAATCGCTATTTTTGATTTTAAGTTGATTCTTCTATGTCTTCAGCAATGGTTACCAATAAAACCGAAACGTCAACAATCCAATGTAGAATGGTTATTCGTCAAGTACTATATGAGAATCAATCGCTATTTTTGATTTTAAGTTGATTCTTCTATGTCTTCAGCAATGGTTACCAATAAAAACCGAAACGTCAACAATCCAAAGTAGAATGGTTATTCCTCAAGTACTAAATGAGAATCAATCGCTATTTTTGATTTTAAGTCGATTCCTCCATGTCTTCAGCAATGGTTACCAATAAAACCGAAACGTCAACAATCCAATGTAGAATGGTTATTCCTCAAGTACTAAATGAGAATCGATCGCTATTTTTGATTTTAAGTTGATTCTTCTATGTCTTCAGCAATGGTTACCAATAAAAACCGAAACGTCAACAATCCAATGTAGAATGGTTATTCGTCAAGTACTAAATGAGAATCAATCGCTATTTTTGATTTTAAGTTGATTCTTCTATGTCTTCAGCAATGGTTACCAATAAAAACCGAAACGTCAACAATCCAATGTAGAATGGTTATTCGTCAAGTACTATATGAGAATCAATCGCTATTTTTGATTTTAAGTTGATTCTTCTATGTCTTCAGCAATGGTTACCAATAAAAACCGAAACGTCAACAATCCAAAGTAGAATGGTTATTCCTCAAGTACTAGATGAGAATCAATCGCTATTTTTGATTTTAACTCGATTCCACGCTTCGCATTGGATAAAGTAAAAAAAATTGAATAATATATCAAAATATTTAATTCTTAAATTAATAGTAAATAGTTTAAATCAGTGGTCAGTGGTCAACCGGTGTTCCGTGGAGCACACTGGTGTTCCTTAAGCATTTCATAAGTGTTCCGCGGATTTAGTTGCAAATCGGAAGTTGAAGGGCCGAATATATATCAAATCAACTGGTGATTTCACCACACGATTTTCACATTTTCATTTATTTGAAGTCATCGCGACATTACTAATTTTCATCCCCATCCATCTTTTTGTTTGATTTTCTTAAAAACGACTCTAACGATGATTTTTTTTAAAATTAGTGTATTTATCAAGTGTCATGATGAGTTATTAGTTGTGTCACATTTTTAATCCGATTGAAATAAAGGAAGAGGGTGTAAAGTAGGAGTATCGGGGAGCGCCAGACGACTGAAAATTCAAATACTAACTACCCAAAATGGACGGTGGGATGGTCGTCAGCTAGTATTAAATATATCTAAGAGAGGGGCCAGGTGTATGGTAAAGTCATGTGGATGGCCACATCAGCTTATGAGTTAGTATGTTAGTGTTGTAGCAAATGAGCGATATATAAATAGCAGATTTGATGTTTTAATGGTTGAATTGTTTATCAAAAGAGACAACCACTTAAATCACACAGAATTAATGAGACAATATAGGGTACTTGAAACAGTTCTTTTAATAAATTACATAATATACAAGATTAAGCAAATGTAGATTATTGGATTTATTTTTACTTTACCATACTGGGTATAGTCAAGTATTGTAATCGTGCATGAAAAAAGTGGTTTTTTCCTTCTTTTTTTCAAAATATCTCAAAAACGGCTCAAACTATTTCGATTAAAAAAATTAAGCGATACCATGGCATTTTGATCTACAAAAAAGGCTCTAATAAGTGATCATTGAAAAAATTATATTTTTCGAGATAATAATTTTTTTGTCAACATGTCTGTTAGTTAGTTAGTTAGTTAGTTAGTCTGTGCGTTACCAAAACTAGTGTGAATATCGAAACCAAATTTCACAAATGGTTTTGGTCCATTGAGATTAATAGCTGATTAGATTTTGGTGCATATCGACCCAAAATTAAGGGGGTGGAGGGGGGTTAAAAATTAAAAATCTAGGCCATTTGACCAAACTCAACCAAATTTTGTATACTTAATCAGTAGGACCCCAGAAGACTAAAAATGCAAAAACTAACCGTCCAAAATGTGGGGGGGCTAGTCAAATTAAAATCTTGGTCATTTGAGCAAACTCAACCAAATCGGGTTTGTATACATAATCAGTGGAGCCCCAGAAGTCTTTAAAAGGAAATCTATGATCACGCCATTTAATAATGGGGCGGGGGTGTCATGGTTCAAAAAATTAAAATCTTGGCCATTATTTGACTAAATTGCTGCAACTAATTTGTATTGATGTTCATTAATGTAGTGGAGCCCCAGAATGTATTAGAAGTATAAGACTAACCGCCCAAAACTGGGGCCGCTAAGCATGGTCGAGAAATAAAGATCTTGGCCATTTGACTTAACTCAACTTAATTTTGTATACATAATCAGTGGAGCCCCAGAAGTGTAAAAAAGCAAAGCCTAACCGCCCAAAATGGGGGGGGGTGCATGGTCAATAAAATTAAAATCTTGGCCATTTGACTAAACTCAACCAAATTTTGTATACATAATCAGTGGAGCCCCAGAAGTCTAAAAAAGCAAAAACTAACCGCCCAAAATGGGGGCGGGGGGGGGGCGGAGTGTCAAAAAATGAAAATCTTGGCCATTTACCAAACTCAACCAAATTTTGTATACATAATCAGTGGGACCCCAAGAAGTCTAAAAATGCAAAAACTAACCCCCTACCTTACAAGATTATAAATGATTTTATTAAATATTAAATATAAGTGAGGGGCCAGGTTGTATGGTAAAGTCAAGTGGATGGCCACATCAGAACACGTCAGCTTATTTAAATATATAATTTTTATAAAAAAATAAAACCAACTTCAAAAAATCTAAATGCAACAAATAAAATAATAAGAACTCAAAAATCAAATAAAATGCTCTAAAAATGTATAAAATAATTATCTTATTTAATTACAACTAAACGACGAAATATTAACATTAAATTACTTTTTGAAGTCGGTGCCAAAAATATACATTTTATTAATCGAGCTCGACGGATCTTACATAGTTCGTTTGGCGGGTACGCTCGCTTATAGGTATAGCTTGTTTGACACCGACTTCAAAAAGTAATTTCATGTTAATATTTCGTCGTTTAGTTGTAACTAAATAAGATAATTATTTTATACATTTTTAGAGTATTTTATTTGATTTTTGATTTCTTATTATTTTATTTGTTCCATTTAGTTTTTTTAAGTCGGTTTTATTTATTTTTTATAAAAATTATTTTTATTTTTCTCTTTTAGTGATGTTATTAATAGTGACTTAATATAATACCTTGCATGCATCTCGTAAGAGAAAGCGTCAGGCGAATGAATCAGAAAATGATAATAAAATTCAATTCATAAATAAAGAAATTTTCTCGAAACGTTTGCGGGTTTTAAATGAATGTTTTAAGATTTTTTTATAAAAGATTTTATTTATTATAATTTCGATTATTTGCTCATAAGAATTGGAGATTTTCGTTATTTTTTCATTGATCATATCATCAGAACTTGACCAAATTAATATAGGACCACCCCTAAAGTACCCCTTTCTAATTAAAAAAAGAATCATCAAAATCGGTCCACCATTAAATGAATAAATAAATAAATAGTTAGGTATCTTGACTATCTTGGAGCTATACTGATCCAAATGCAGAAATAATCATTAAAATCGGTTCATAAACAAAGAAGTTATGCCTGAACAAACATAACAAAAAAGGTCCAATACCAATGAAAAAAAACGGGACCAATCGGAAACTATACTGAACCCAATGCAAAAAAAATAATCAAAATCGGTTCACAATTGGCGAAGATATCAGTTAACATAGACACACAAAAAAAAAACAGTCGAATTGAGAACCTCCTCTTTTTTTGAAGTCGGTTAAAAATTAATATTTAAAATAACATTGATATAAATAAAGGTGTATGTTTACCTTGAGTATTTGAAGGGCTTAACAATCCTAAACATCACCCGTTAACAAAAACACAACAAAACAAAGAACCAAACCACGGCAATAGATAATAAACACGCACTGGGCAAGTGGACGCTCTTGAGTCTCGAAAAGAAATGAATTTGAAATAAATAAAAAAGCATTGCAAGTGAAAAGAGTACCATTACTTTGGATTAGATTAAAAACAACGAAAATAATTATGCCGAAAATCGATTTATCGAATTCTTAGGAAAAAAGACGCTTTGAAAAAGATATAGATATACCCATTTTTCCGTTATCTGTTTGGGCGGATTACAGAGTAGGTACATAATAAGTGAATTACATATATAAATCAACTGATGTGTTCACCACACGACTTTCACATTTTCATTTATTTGAAATCATCGCGACATTACTATTAATTTACACCCCCTTCCTTTATTTCGTTTTTTTTTTTGACTTGACTTTACCATACAACCTGGCCCCTAAAATTATTTATAATCATGTAGGGGGGGGAGTTAGTTTTTGCATTTTATGCTTATGGTGTCCCACTGATTATGTATGTATACCAAATTTGTTTGAGTTTGCTCAAACGGCCTAGATTTTTAATTTTTAACCCTCCCCTCCACCCCCATTAATTTTGGGTCAATATGCACCAAAATCTAATCAGGTCTTAATCTTAATGGACCAAAATTACGTGTGAAATTTGGTTTCGATATTCGCGCTTGTTTTTGAGCTAACTCGTCCACAAAAATTTGGCAACGCACAGACTAGCTAACAGACATTTTGACAAAATAATTATTATCTCGAAAAATATAATTTTTTCGATGTTCACTTATTAGAGTTTTTTTGTATACCGAAATGCCATGGTTTTCGCTCAATTTTTTAATCAAAATAGTTTAGCCGTTTTTTAGATATTTCGAAAAAAAGAAGGAGAAAAACCATTTTTTACTTTACCATACAGGGTATGGTCAAGTATTGTAATCGTCCATGAAAAAAGTGGTTTTTTTCCTTCTTTTTTTCGAAATATCTCAAAAACAGCTTAAACTATTTTGATTAAAAAAATTGAGCGAAACCATGGCATTTCGGTCTACAAAAAAGCCCTAATAAGTGAACATCGAAAAAATTATATTTTTCGAGATGATAATTGTTTTGTCAAAATGTCTCTTAGTTATCTAGTTAGTTAGTTAGTTAGTCTGTGCGTTACCAAATTTTTGTGGACGAGCTAGCTCAAAAACCAGTTTGAATATCGAAGCCAAAATTCACACGTAGTTTTGGTCCATTGAGATTAAGAGCTTGATTAGATTTTGGTGCATATCGACGCAAAATTAAGGGGGTGGAAGGTGGGTTAAAAATAAAAATCTAGGCCATTTGAGCAAACTCAACCAAATTTTGTATACACAATCAGTGGGATCCCAGAAATCTAAAAATGCAAAAACTAACCGCCCAAAATGTGGTGGTGGGGGGGGGGGTCAAAAAATGAAAATCTAGGCACTTGTACCAAACTCAACCAAATTTTGTATATATAATCAGTGGACCGCCGGAAGTCTAAAAATCCAAAAATTAACCGCCCAAAATGGGGGGGGGGGATTTAGGTTCAAAAAATAAAATCTTCTCTCTTGTATCAAACTCAACCAAATTTTGTATATATGACCATACCCTGTATGGTAAAGTAAAATTATTTTAAGGTTCTTTTCAAAAATTTATTCAGATTTTTTCTAGTTAAATTTTTTCATTTTTTATACCTCTTCAAAATGTGGTAGATCTTTATGCCACACCCTGTATAATATAAAATAATCTATTACTTCGAATCTAATAGATGACACTCTCCAGTAACCTGAAATTTTCAATAAAGTATTTCGACCTCAAACTTTTCGGGAATTTGGCCACGAGTTATCCTAAATGTAGACTAAAAGACAATGAAGTCAGAAAAAAGACAGAGCATTCATTACATTAAATGCGCCTTCTTGATATAAGTATATATATATTTATATATCGATCAATACTAGAAAATGAATCCAGAAATATGGAACAAAACTTCTTTTATATAATATCAAATTTTATTATTTATTTTTTATACTCAATAATTGCAAATAATTTTTTATTTAATTTTTTTTTTTCATAAACTTTCATAATTTTTTGATTTGTTTATCTTTTGTCAAACATAAACATTTTTTTAATTGCTTAGTGAATTGTGAATCAATGTTTCTCGGAACAAGTAACAACGTTTTACCTCTTTATATACCCTTTCATCCTCTAGTGCTGTCTCCAATTAGAATGACATGAATTCTGAGCGATGGCCCAGGATAGCATTCAGCGACTCCTTCTCTGTCCCGGATGCAAATGCCTCTGTGTCAACGAACACCTTTACGTCTGTTTCGGCGGTCACACTATCTGTGCTCGGTGTGCCTCCAGTAATAACTACGAACGAATAAGATCTCCCTCAGCGCCCTGTTGTTGTTCTTCTAGACCGAAAATGGCGCCTAGAAGTTGTTTTTCAGAAGCCAACCCTTTTCAGTGTTGGGATAAATAAATTCTCTAGACCAACTGGTGAGTCATTAAACTGTTAGACGAAAATTTCTCCCCATAAACCTATCAATGGATTCCAGTAGAGTTTTATAAGCTGATTATCATGCACGTCCCGATTTTTACAACACGTCAGAGTTTTGAGATATATATCGGTCCAAATGACGAAAAATGCCAATTTGACCTATTTTCGAGTCCCATTAAATATTAAACAGCAATATTTGAAATCAAAACATTTGGTTGACGTAATAGAAAACAGTTTCTCTATGATTTTCAAATTACCACTTGTTTGTAGCTCAATTAGAACTCGAGTTATAGCTAAAAAAACTAAAACTACGTGATTATAAAGAATAATAAACATAGATAAAATCATAAGGTCTTAGTTTATTGGTTATAACTCGAGTTCTAATTGAGCTAAAAACAAGTGGTAATTTGAAAATCAAAGGGAAAGCTGAATTCTATTACGTCAACAAAATATTTTGATTTCAAATATTGCTGTTTAATATTTAATGGAACTCGAAAATAGGTCAAAATGGCCTTTTTCGTCATTTTGACCGATAATATCTCAAAACTCGGACGAAGTATAAAAAATCGAGAAATTCCATGTTAATCAGCGTATAAAACTCTACTGGAATCCAGTGTTAGGTTTACGCGGTAAATTTTTGTTTAATTTTTGTCGAGCAGTGTTATTATAATGCACATAAGACACTACATTTCAAAAAGAAAGAAAAATAGAAAGGAAGCCATTCTAATCCTAGTATTAGATATTAGAGTAGTACTTAATTACTTTATATTATACCACCTAATAAGGACACACACAATACTAAAGATCATTAGATTAACCAGATACCTTTCAATCCTTATTCATTCCTAATTATCATCTAAACAGAAAAATAAACCTTTTTGAAGCCTTTTTGAGATTGTCAAAAATAGGAGACTGCGATGCCCCACGGTGGTTGAGTATAAATGAATAGTGGAGTGATGGGTCCCTAAGGAGGAGAGAGAGACATAAATAACTAAAAAACTAAAACTACGTGATTATAAATAATAATAAACATGGATAAAATCATAAGGTCTTAGTTTATTGGTTATAACTCGAGTTCTAATTGAGTTAAAAACAAGTGGTAATTTGAAAATCAAAGTGAAAGCTGATTTCTATTACGTCAACAAAATATTTTGATTTCAAATATTTCTGTTTAATATTTAATGGGACTCGAAAATAGGTCAAAATGGCCTTTTACGTCATTTGGACCAATAATATCTCAAAACTCTGACGTGTTATAAAAAATCGGGAAATTGCATGATAATCAGTGTATAAAACTCTACTGAAATCCATAGTTAGGTTTTTTTTAATTTTTATCGAGCAGTATAATTATTCTTAATTTATAATTGTCCAGCGTAATTATTTTAATTCTGATTTTTTCATATAAACATTAATTTATAGTAGGTAAGTGTAAAGTGTAAACGTCCTCAATAATATAGTATAACTTTTTATGAATCTCGTTCATTTCAGCCAATATCTTACATATAGAGTTTTCGTACCTGGAACACCGAGCGATTCTCGGTAATGCATGGTTTTGTTTTTGATTTAATCAACCATTTGTTTTATTTTGATTCAACCATCTGTTATTAATTAGTTTCAACAAAAAAACTTATTAAAAATTTTTTCCCCAAAAGTGAGATCTGGTATTAAATCTATTCTTCCATGGCTTCAACAATTGTAATCAATAAAATCGAAACGTCAAAAATTTAATACCAATTCAATTCAATGTAATCGGAATTAGTACTTTTCTTGATTTTTGGGCGCCTATCCATCAATTCAGCATTAAATTCTACCTCTCCATCTTCAATACCTCTAATTATTTTTTTTTATTTAAATGACAATTTTTTGAACCAGCTATCTAATTAATTAAATTGTCTAATTGTAATATATAATAATATTTCTAATGATTTATTAGTGGGATTTAAAATTTAAAAACCAATTAATTATTAAAAGGAAATGTAATTATACATTTTTATTGAGACAACCACCTTTGAATAATTATTTGAATTAACAAAAAACCCATCAAATACAACTTAGCTGAAGATGAGACCGTGACAGATCGAACTGTCAACTCAAAAACCCCTTAACCCGTGAATTCCATTCAAATCGTTATAGCCTTTTTCGAGAAACCGATTCTATATATACAAGAATTGCTTGTTTAATATAATAAGATATAATAAGATTTTCATTTTTATCATACTATATATTGCAATTTTCGCTCTTATTTTTTTTAAGCAAAAAGTCAGACGATGACAAATAATAAATCAAATGATGAAATCATGTCTCCCCTACCCGAAGATCATCTAGAAAAATTACCTGCTGGTCGAAGTGATTATCAGCAGCCTTCTGAATTCACAGCTGCCCGAGTTAAAATAGATGTTGATTGTCCAGAAGAATATCACGATCAAGGTTTATGAAATAAATAATAAATTTATATACAGTGTGGGGCATAAAGTCTCCCACATTTTGAAGAGATATAAAAAAATGAAAAAATTTAACTAGAAAAAAACTGAATATATTTTTTAAAAGAACATAAAATAAAGTTTTTTTTTATTGTGTTTTAAACATTATATCAAACGAAAAAAGGAGGGTGAGGGTCTAAAATGTAAAGTCTAGCCCTTTCGACCAAACTCTACCAAAATTTGTATACATATTCTGTGAGCCACAAAAAGGCTAGAAATGCAAAATCTAACCACCCAAAATGGGGGGGAGTTCAAAAATGAAAATTCTAGCCCTTTCGACCAAACTATGTAGATATACAAAATTTGGTTAGTTTTTGCATTTCTAGCCTTCTGGGGTCCACAGAATATTCCAGGTAACACACAATACCCCCCAGAATATTCTAAGAAGTTATTTAAAGGACATATATATTCCAATTATCTCAAGGAGATCCACAGAATATTTGTGTGGGCGTTAATCTTCTGAGAATATTCTTTTCCGAATATTCCAAGAATGCGCAGCTAGGAATATTCCGGGAAAGGGAATTTAATGTCCTACACGAATATTTTAGTTCTAAGAAAATTCCCAGAATATCTACGAAGATTGAAAGATTATTCACAGGATATTCCAATGTCCAGAGAAGATATTATCAGAATATTTATAGATTATTCTTGTGCTACCTGGGATGTATACAAAATTTTGTTGAGTTTGGTCAAAAGGGCTAGAATTTTCATTTTTGACCACCCCCCCCCCCCCAATTCATAAATAAATAAATAAATAAATCTTTATTACTCGACCTGCTCAGAGGCACAAGTCCTCGGTGGCTAGGTCAACAAAACATCAATACAAATTAACCACAGAAATTAATAAACATAAATATTAATTAAATTTCTTCCAGAACTTAAATATTAATCAATTAAAAGAAATTAATAATTAACAAACAAGAAAAAGAAAAAAAGAAAAATGTATGCTCATTAACAAATAATATGATCATAGATTTCCATCAAAAAGATAAAAAAGTAATTTAAATAATTCCGCGCAAAAAACCCGATGTCACGAGCAAACGACGCATTAGTCATCCCGACATTTGCCATAAGTTGTTAAGAAAACCTGGTCAAAATGATTTTGGGGGGTTAGATTTTGCATTTCTAGCCTTTTTGTGGCCCACAGAATATGTATACAAAATATGGTTGAGTTTGGTCGAAAGGGCTAGAATTTTCATTTTTGACACCCTCCCCCCTTTTTGGCCTGATGTAATGTTTAAAAAACATTTTTAAAAAAATGTATTTTATGCTCTTTTCAAAAATATATTCAGTTTTTTCTAGTTAAATTTTTTCACATTTTTTATACCTCTTCAAATTGTGGTAGATCTTTATGCCCCACCCTGTATTTTACTTATATTTTTTAAGCTTAGCAATGCAATTCAATCTTTTTTCTAGAAGAACCATTTGAACGTTGTTGTCCTGCCTGTGGTGCTCCAATTACCAAAATTCGTAACTTAGTGGCTGAAAACCTCACCCTTTTCGTAGCCAACATGGGAAGTTTTCGTTCTCTCCCATTGGAATGTCAGAGACCTGCACCTGCGCCTTCTCTTCCTCGACCTACAGACCCCACAGCATTATCTGGAATTGTAAAATCTATGCTTAATCCGCCTTCTTTAGCTGCGAATCCACCTTTCCAGGCTGGTAATTCAAGTGCCCAGAGAAGACATTGTTTTGTCCCTAAACTCCAATTAAACGGAGATCCTCAATCAAGGGCTGATTCTAGTGAAATCGATGAAACGTCATCTCAGTCTAGTCACCAGATCAAAATTCAACAACAGAACCCTATCTACAATGACAAAAATCATACCTATCCTAAAAAGAACTACAGGTGCTCTTAAAATTATTATTTTATTTTATTTTTTATAAAAATATTTGGCATCCAATAAAGTTTATTCATTTATTTTTCTGTATTTCAAGAAATTTGTTGTCTTTTATCATTTACTTGAGCTATTTCAAATAATAATCCTAGTATAACTAAAAAAATCACATATAGATACGATTTTAAAATTTTAATTTATATAATATTTTAAAAGAAAAAATTATTTATTGATTCTATAGATCAGTGGTCGTCACACTTTTCTGGTCAAGGGTCACATAGGACAATGTGAGGTATTACTGCGGGCCGCACACTTCTGAATTGGGTAGTTAACACCACCAATCAATTGATATACTTTTTATAAGATGTCACAACGCGATTCCCCCATAGAATTTGTATGGCAATAGAAACCTGTAAAGTCACATATTTGCCAACTCAAGTGACTAACTATTTATTGACTAAGAAACTAAAAATCTAATTTTACAGTTAATTGAAAATTAATCAGGTTTTTAGGGCTAAAATAAAGTGTTTTTTTTTTAGAGAAGTTGTCTTAGAATTATTGGTTAATGGTGTCAACCTTAGACCATGAAAGATATAGACACGCCCTGGTGTCGATTTGGTGAGGCCAACATCAACTAGAGAACGTGACGTCATCAGTAGGCAGGCACAACGAGAATAGCATGGGCGCTATAGGAATTATTATACATTGAGATAAATTTATCGTAGTTTAGATTATTTATTTTGGATTCCAATAATCGCAAATTAATATTAAATTAATATACCAAAATATTTATTTTTTTTTAACAAAATGTTTTATTTAAATTACATATTTTACAATAATTCGGGCATCGAGCAACACTCCCTTCCCATGTCCATATATACAACAATATCTTTTATTATTTTAATCAATTGTAGGTTACCAAAATATTTATTAATTTCGAATGCTAAATCAAGTAAATAATTATTCATTTTAAATACAGTTTTTTGAATCAATTGACGGAACATTCATACCAAGTTCATCATTTGATTTTACCAAATATTTTGTCAGTATAAAAATCGTAATTAAAGTTAAGTCGAAAAAAATTCGCAATCTCATATTTATTAATGAAAAATATTTAAATATCATAATAAAAACAATAATAATTATCTAGAGAAATTTAGAACATAATAAAAATTAAATTATGTTCATACAAGGTTCATACATAAATAAAATCATTAACTTTTAAGGAGATAGATGTTGGTTCTAGGTGAAACATTTTAATATAATAATAAAACTTGAGCAAGATGCGAGGTAGGTTTGACAAAAAAAGAAATAAAACAAAATTGAGTTTTGAGAATTCGATATATTTCGGGGGTGAGCCCATCATCAGGAGTCAAAGAAAAGTTTGGACTCACCCCCGAAATATATCGAATTCAAAACTCAATTTTGTTTTATTTCTTTTTTTGTGAAATCTACCTCGCATCTTGCTCAAGTTTTATTATTATAATAAAATCATTGATTACTAAACAAAATCATTTTAGTAAATTTACTCCTTATCCTGTTCGAATCTGTGTTTAAACATTCTCCTTGGTGGTATAATCTTATGTTACAATAATAAAAACTAATCATTTTAATCAAATTAATGATATGATTTGATTCAATATCATTATCGTACATATGTTCTTTGTATGCATCAAATACCGAGTCCCGAACATTACCCATAATAGATATTATTAATTTGGTCATTAAATTTTTTTAAACAGTTTGTTTGTTTTTTCAAAAATTCTAATTTCACTTTCAGCCACTTTACAAATGTGTATTACATCTTTAGACGGCTGAATTAAACACTGCTTTATATTGTTGTAATTTTTTATGGTGATTAAAGTTGATTCTAATAATCTAAAAATGCTTGGTATAGCGTCTTTTTTAAGGCGCTTCATTGAACTCCAAGGACTGGTCGCGTAAGAATCGGGAGTGAAATGCTTAGAACAAATTCTCATTTGTTTCGATGGCTGGAATTTTTCACGCCGCATTGCTTCAATCCATCTTTTTCTTATTTTTGGATCTTTAGGAAATCTATAAGAGTATACTCTATTCTTGTTAAAACTACAATAATATTTATTTTAAAAATTAGATTTTTTCGTACAATAACAAAACTGCTGAACAAAAGTTTTGCATAAAATTTACGGGTGTGTATGTTATGGTGGTTAAAAAAATTTCGTCAAATACCTACATTTGTTGACATCGTCTGTTTAAGTGGATTTTTTTTTAATTTGAGTAAATAAACAACTTTGTACTTAATTTATTGGCTTTCTTCATCCCTGCGCCATAAATTCAGTTTCATTCACAAGTGCAGAAAAAAAAATAATAATAGATTTTAATTTTAAATTACAGCATTTTTAAATTTTATGCAAAACTTTTGTCCAGTAGTATATAAGCACTGCATGAGGTCACCATATTAATAGTTAAGAAAAAATTGAAATGAAACCACAAAACTCCCGTTAGTAGCAATACGATTTTGTTTTCTCTTGCCTACAGATGACGTCACATTCTCTAGTTAATGTTGGCCTCACTTCACTCTGTGTGGAGAGTGGCAGAGAGCGTGTCTATATCTTTCATGGTATAAGGTGTCAACTACCCAATAGGATATTAGCAACGTAGAGGTAGCATTATGTGAATGGTTGTGAATACATAATGTATTAGGTTATAATGAAAGGCAGTCCATAAATTATTAAATTTTATTTTTATTCAATTTCTGACGTTTCAGAGACTTTTTTCCTCCTTCAGGGTATTGAATAGTTATTGATGGCTGGGGCAGGATTGGACCTCTTCTGTTGACCAGTGCCGGGTGTTGCTGACACAATGTTCGGTACATTTCGCCGATTTCCTCACAATATGACTCTGCTGTGGTGGTTTGCCCCGGTTGCAGAAAGTTATAGCTAATCACACCAGCCGCTGACCACCATACAATAACCATGGTCTTTTTTTTGTGGGTTTTCGCCTTTGTGAATTGCCTAGGTAGCTCATCGGTGTCCAACCACTGCCCTGAACCTCTGTTGTCGTAGAGGATCCACTTTTCATCACACGGGACGATCCGATCCAAAAAGAATCGTTTTGGTTGCGCAAAAGCAAAGAAGAACAGACCTCGAAATATGACAATTTCTGTCGATCGTTCAAATCGTAGGACACCCACTTTTTGAGCTTTTTAACCTTTCCAATACGTTTTATACCCTCGAAAACCGGATGGGAGCTGACGCCTAGTTCTTCCGCCATCCCACGCACCGTTTGTGATGGGTCAGTCTCCACCAGGGTCCCCAAATCCCCGTCCTGGATTACTCTAGGTCGACCACTTCGGGGCTCATTTTCGAAGCTAAAATCTCCGGAATGAAATTTCTCAAACCAATGTCGAACAATGCGTTCATTAACACTATCATTACCAAATGCCTGGTTAATTTTTCGGGCTGTTTCGGCAGCGCTTTGGTTCAATTTGAATTCGTAGAGAAAAATTGGCCGAAAATCGCTTAATGACATCATATAGTAATAACTAAAGAATAAAATGAACAGGATCAATGTATAGAGTACAAAATTCTCTATCGATCAGTAAATACCACGACACAGTAGAATAAATATTTATTGAGATATGGAGCTACAAAAACACATGACATTAAAACGGACAAAACTTTTGAAACAACCTAATATATTGAAAAAATATAGTAGGTATATTCAATTTTTTTATTTTAACCTCAAACGTGTTATTATTATTTATGTATTTTTTACTGCGAGTATCATGTAATTTAAGTGTTATGGTGTTGTACTTTTTTAATTATTTCTTCTATATTGGCGTCTTTGGGACTACATGCAATTCTCAATGTGTCTTCTAAATGAGTGGAAAGGCGATTGCGGTATTTATTTTTCAACAAGCTCATTTTGGAGAATGAAACTTCACAGAGATATATAGAAGGAAATAATGTCAAGATAAATTATGCGCAGTCTCGTAAACTTTTATAGTTACTAGGCACATTTTTCAAAATTCAATGTGTTCCTGCTTTTCACGATGTTCAATGAAATGAGCTTTGAGTTGTGTGTCGTATTTTAGTTCAATGAGTTTGTTCATCAACTGAGTTTTTAGAAAATCCAATCTGACTGAATGTAGCGGCCCGTTCTTGCTCATGGCGACGAGCCTTGAGCCACGGCCGCTAGATGACTCAGTCGGATCGGTGAGTCGCTTTTGCATGAGTGAAACATATTCACCCATGCTATAATTAAAGCGACTCGATTCGACTGAGGAAGCGAACGGATTCGGACACGCGAACCTGGAGGGGCCAAATGCCAACCAGCAGCCCCTCCCCTGCACCACACCTAACAATATCTGGTGACCGCCCGACGTGATTGCAAAGCAAGCAGCCTCTTGACCCGCCAGCTAGGTGGATAGAGCCTTGCCCGGCTGACTTAGTCGGTAATCGGCAATCACCCAAGAAACAAAGGGTGTGGTGTAGCGGCCCGTGCTCTTGCTCATGGCGACGAGCCTTGAGCCACGGCCGCTAGATGACTCAGTCGGATCGTTGAGTCGCTTTTGCATGAGTGAAATATATTCACCCATGCTATAATTAAAGCGACTCGATTCGACTGAGGAAGCGAACGGATTCGGACATTCGAATCTGGAGGGGCCAAACGCCAACCAGCAGCCCCTCCCCTGCACACACCCTATATGAACACGCAACCTACAACTCTGCACACTCAACAGATTGTTAGGACCCCATCGACTTGATGGGGGCGCACAAAGCACCACACAGCACTCACCTCACGAGAGCCCTAACAATACTGAATAATTTCATATCATTGACTTCAAAATCCCAAGAGGTTTCTACAATCTTAATATTTACCAAATGATTAAATCTTTTTTGAATTTCTGACAAATATTCCTTCAAGTAGGATAGCATATATTGATAAATAATATCGCAATAGCTATGTCGAAGGCCGCACAAATACCGGCTACGGGCCACAGTTTGACGACCACTGGTATAGATAATAAATAAATACAAATCTTTTAAAAAACAATCTTAGAAACGTTTATTAAACCTTTTAGAGAGAATTTCTCCCTTTATCAATAGAAATTTCAAATTTCTAAAAAATAAAAAAGTTACTTTCGCTAATGTTTAGAAACCCTCTTTCTAAACATTAGTGAAAGCAATGTATGTATTTCAAAGGCTCCGCAACTGGAAAAGTTTGAGAACCGTTGTTCTAGACCAAGTGTGCTAACAGGGATTATAGGGAATGTTAGTAATTATTAGTGGGTTGTAAGATATTATGCTAGACTAATATATATGGTGGTCCAGAGAGAAAACAAAACTATTATATTTAAAAGCTTTTAATCTTATACAATATAAAGTTTATTAAATGTAATTTTACTTTTTGATAATTAAATCATCAAGATGACATCCTTGGCTGTAGCAACATTATTCCAAACGGGCACGAAAATTTTGCAAAACTCTTAAGAGTTTCTTTTAAAATGGCTTCCATTTCTTACTGAATATTCAGCTTAAATTGCCGCAATGTTGTCGGATTATTAGTGTATACCTTGCTTTTAAGGTGTCCCCATTAAAAGAAGTCTACGGGACTCCTCGGAGGCCAGGTTATGTCACCCCTCCGTGAAATCAATTTCTGAGGAAACATATCACTTATCACGCGCATGTTCTCATTCGAAGTTTATTTATTTATTTTATTTATTTATTTATTTAAAACAATGCTCTGAGGTGGCTACCTCGTAGAGCAGAAACAGAAAGAATATATATACAAATAGTAACATTTAAGTAAGCAAACATAACATATATAACATTTAAATGAGCAAACAGAAAGAATACATACATATAGTAGCATTTAAATGAGAAACAGAAAGAATGAATACAGGGTATATAACATATATAACATTTAAATGAGCAAACAGAAAGAATACATACATATAGTAACATTTAAATGAGAAACAGAAAGTTGCAAGAATCGCGAGGTTACATTCGAAACACATGATTTCACCAGGATGGAGTCACGTGCCACACTTTTAATGAGAGCATGCGCGTGATAAGGGATATGTTTTCTCAGAAGGGTGACATAACCTGGCCTCCGAAGAGTCCCGATTTAAGTCCAGCAAACTTTTTTTTATGAGGGCACCTTAAAAGCAAGGTATACGCTAATAATCGACAACATTGCGGCAATCGAAGCTGAATATTCAGCAAGATATTTCTTAAAAAATCTTATCTTAAAAGAAACTTAATAGTTTTTTAGAATTTTCGTGCCCGTTTGTAAGAGTATTGATGATTTAATTTTCAAAAATTAAAATTACATATAATAAACTTTATATTATATAAGATTAAACGTTTTTAAATAGAATAGTTTTGTTTTCTTTCTATTTTCAAAAATGAATTTCTTTCTGGACCACCCTATATAATAGAATCTGGGGAAAAGAGAGCTAATCCTTAAAACGGTTTGACCCAGTCCTATCAAATGTCCGCTGAGTCAATGTGGACGACTGACGGCTGCCAGCGGCTTCGTACTTCACTTTTCTTTCGAGCATTCCGATGTACCACTTCTTGAGCTTCGTCCTGGAGAGCGCATGCGCGCCACAATCGTTCCCATCTGCCATACCCGTGGGTATGGCACGCGTAGCTGTGCTATACCTTCTCGTCAATGACCACAAGTAAGCGCTCAGTTTTCTTTTGCAAAAATTAAAGAAAGGCATGCAATATCATATTATTGAATCTAATGTCCCCAAGAGTTATCCTTGCGGAAATTTCAACAAACGAATACTTTCTTTTGCAATAAAATAATTGATCTAGAAATATTAAACAAGATATATGAGCTTTTGATTATGAAATATATTTTATTTTTACCTTGTAATTTTTCATTTTTTCTACATACTTTCAACTAATTTAATAAAATATAATCGAATTATCCTATTAGAATAAGTTTTGTAATAGAAATGGCAATTCTAAGTTATTGTTTGAGTTCTACTTATAGTGGAGGCAGCCCCGTAAAATCCGGTGGGCTGTATTTTTCAATTTAAAAGACATATGACAAGATTAGGGGCCGTCCATAAATTACTTCACACGAATTTCAATATTTTTAGAGACTCCATCACCCTGTGTCACATTCTGTCACATTTTCATTGAGCCCCCTGTATTGTGACGTCACATTATCACTTTTATACCCTATAATTTAATAATTGTAGAATTTTTTTTATATATTAAACTCAACTAACCTGAAATCTAAAAAATATATTTGAAAATTTTTTACATTTTTTACTTTGACTTTTGTGACATCACAATTTTTAAGATCCCCGGGCCCCCCTGTCACATTTTGTCACAAATCTAAGATCCCTTAATGTGGGACATAATTTATGGACCGCCTCTTATTAGCTTTAAAATTATTATAGATTTCAGTTGAAATAACCCTTTTAACATATTAAAAATAATCCATAACATCTGGGATCTAGTAGTTAACCATCTCTCTTGATTTTCTACAGCATACTTTTTTAGGGTTCCGTTTATAAAGTCAGACTGGACCCTTAGTGCTGCTACACTGTGCGTATGTCTGTCCGTCCTTGTGTCAGAGCAATATAGCTGGTAAACTACTATAAATAAGATACGAATTTGTTTACAAGTTTTGTATATTCATTTTTCCCGAAATCAAAAATTTTATTACAATTTGTATATGTTGAATTTTGGTGAGGGATTTGAATGTATTGATTTCCTTAAGTAGAACTAGTAGAATTAATTTTTTTTAATTCTCACTAAATTGACCTAACGAGGTAGCCATTTTTATATGATTTTTGTACCAGCCCAATTTTAATCAAGTACTATGATTAAAATTCACAAATGATGTTTTCAAATTAGTTTATTCACCTATTATCAGTCTCAAAGAAGAACAAATAAGAACGAATCTTTAAAGTATTTTGAAGATTTAATCATTTTTCTGCTTGTTGCCTACCCTTTAGGCGGTCAGATTATTTTATTCATGGATTGTCTGCTCTTGAGTTTTGTAATATAATATTAGGTACGAAACCCTTCATATGCAAATCCGAATGCCAATTGGCCGGCTTTTTTAACTCAGATTGTGGCTTCTACAGAACGCATATTTTCTAAACTTAAATTAATAAAAAATTTATATGAAATAGTACATTTCAACAAAGAATAAAAAACAGATCCATTTTCAACATTGAAACTTTTAATTTTTGCAAATATTATGTGTAGAATTTATCAGTGCTAACTAAATTGTAGTGAATATTTATTGTTTGTTTCTTATTTTTAACCTACTTCAAAAAAGTGAGGAGGTTGTCTATTCGACTGAATTTCTTTTTTTTTTGTGTGTGTGTTTATGTTACCTCATATCTCCGACAATTGTAAACCGATTTTGAAAAAAAATTGCATTGGGTTCAGTCTAGCTTCCGATTGGTCCCGTTTTTTTCATTGGTATTAGACCTTTTTTGTTAGGTTTGTTCAGGCCTAACTTCTTTGTTTATGAACCGATTTCAATGATTCTTTTTTTATTGGAAAGGGGGTATCTTAGGGATGGTGCCATATTAATTTGGTCAAGTTCTGATGATATGATCAACGACGAAATAACATAAATCTCCAATTCTTATGACCAAATAATCGAAATTATAATAAATAAAATCTTTTATAAAAAAATCTTAAAACATTCATTTAAAACCCTCAAACGTTTCGAGAGAATTTCTATATTTATGATTTGAATTTTATTATCATTTTCTGATTCATTCGCCCGACCCTTTCTCTTACGAGATGCATGCAAGGTATTATATTAAGTCACTATTAATAACATCACTAAAAAGAGAAAAATAAAAATAATTTTTAAGAAAAAAATAAAACCGACTTCAAAAAAATTAAATGAAACAAATAAAATAATAAGAACTCAAAAATCAAATAAAATACACTAAAAGGTATAAAATAATTATTATCTTATTTAGTTACAACTAAACGACGAAATATTAACATGAAATTACTTTTTGAAGTCGGTGCCAAACAAACTATATTAAGCGAGCGTACCCGCCGAACGTACTAAGTAAGATCCGTCGAGTGCGATTCATATAATGTATATGTTTTGGCACCGACTTCAAAAAGTAATTTCATGTTAATATTTCGTCGTTTAGTTGTAACTAAATAAGATAATAATTATTTTATACCTTTTAGTGGATTTTATTTGTTGCATTTAATTTTTTTAAAGTCGGTTTTTTTTTAAATTATTTTTATTTTTCTCTTTTTAGTGATGTTATTAATAGTGACTTAATATATATTTTTTATAAAAGATTTTATTTATTATAATTTCGATTATTTCGAATTGGAGATTTACGTTATTTCGTCGTTGATCATATCATCAGAACATGACCAAATTAACCAAATTAATGTGACACCATCCCTAAGATACCTTCTTTCCAATAAAAAAAGAATCATCAAAATCGGTTCATAAACAAAGAAGTTAGGCCTGAACAAACCTAACAAAAAAGGTCTAATACCAATGAAAAAAAAACGGGACCAATCAGAAGCTAGACTGAACCCATTGCAAAAAAATTGCAAAATCGGTTCACAATTGGCGGAGATATGAGGTAACATAGGCAGAAAAAAAAAATTCGGTCGAATAGAGAACCTCCTTCTTTTTTGAAGTCGGTTATTAGTTACAACTGCTGTAAAATATTTTGTAGTGATCAATCATTCCATATTTTTCTATATACATACTTTCAACTAATTTGAGAAAATATAATCCAATTATCCTATTAGGGTAATTTCTGTATTAGACTATTTATTGTATGAAATATAAAACGTAACAGCATTTAGAAATAATTTATCTTGAATATACGAAACCCGTCCCATCTCAATTGGCCCACCAATATTTTTTTCTTTTTAAATAAAATTATGCTAATTCACGGTAAATTTAATTTAAATATTTATTTTTATTATCATTTGGAACAACATTTTAAACAATTTAAAACATTTTATTGTAACATTTAACTTAAAATTATTTTTTAATTGTTAAAAACAAGGAAAACATACAAAATCCAAAAACTTTACCACTGTGTGACGTCGCCTTTATTTTTAATTACGGCTTGAATTCTTTTGGGCAACGTACTTATTAAGTTTTGACACTCATCTTGAGTGAAAGTATCCCAAATATTTTGAAGTTTGTGTTTTAATTCGACTACGTTTCTAGCTGGTTGTATTCGTAATAGCTTTTTCATTGTGTGCCAAAGAGTTTCTATTGGTGACAAGTCGGGACTGTTTGCCACCCACTCCAAAAGTGGAACATTATGATCAGAAAGCCATTTTAAAGATTTTCTTGATGTATGGCAGGCCGCCCCGTCTTGTTGGAACACAAAATTATTATTATTCTGCAATGCATCTGCCATTGTTGGAAGTAACGATTTTTTAAAAATCTCTAAATATTTATTGGTGTTTACAATTCCATCAATGAAGTGAAGTTTTCCAACACCTCTAGCAGACATTGAACCCCATACCATAACTGAAGCAGGAAATTTTACTTTCTTTTTTAAACAATCTGAATTGAAATCTTCATTTTTCTGACGAATAACTCTGCTTCGATTGTCCCCAACACAAACTTCAAAACGAGACTCATCACTCCAATGGACACTATTCCATTCATCACTCGTAGAATTAATGTGACTTTTAGCCCATTTAAGCCGGTTTCTCTTTTGTTTTAATGTCAAGAGTGGCTTTTCTTTCGCCTAAAAAAATTAGTAAAATTACAAATAAAATTTTTTGAATAAGTTGCAATAAAATTACTTTGTGAGTTTTAAAACCTAACTTAAGGGCTTTTCTATGGCACGTGGATCTTGAAACACTTCGCTCCACAGCATCGCTCCAAAGAACAGATAATTCACCATAGTTCGAACGCTTGATTTTTCTAATAATCTTCTTCAATGCCCGTCTATCAGCATCTGATATTTTGAATTTCGACGCATACCGAGGTTTTGTAGCTATTGTATCCTTTGTTTTATAAACTCGAATAATATTTCTGACAGTAAACTTTGATAAATTTACTAGATCGCCAATTTCCGCGTTTGATTTTCCCTTTTAAATAACTTGATAATAATTGAGCGAATTGTTTCATCAACAACCTTTCCACGAATCATTTTTACTAATAATAAACAAAACAAACTTTCTTTTGTTGGGAAAAGGCAAAGCCTACTTGATTATTTCACATATTCAAAGATTAAAAAAAAAAAAAAAATTGTGAAAAGCAAAGAACTATTTTTTATATAAAAATATGTTTTTAACAATTAAAAAATAATTTTAAGTTAAATGTTACAATAAAATGTTTTAAATTGTTTAAAATGTTCCAAATGATAATAAAAATAAATATTTAAATTAAATTTACCGTGAATTAGCATAATTTTATTTAAAAAGAAAAAATATTGGTGGGCCAATTGAGATGGGACGGGGCTCGTACATTGATTACTTGTTCTGATATAAAATGGATAATATTTCAAACATGATTAGCATAGTATTGTTACTAATGGAACATTATAATACCGTCCACAGAGTAGTAAAAATAGAACGACTGAAAAAAGAAATGGGGCCAGGCCCGTACCCAAAAAATTTTCGGTGAGGGACCTATTTTGTATTTTTGTATTATTTTTCATTATAAATAAGAATTGTTAAAATGATGTAAGTGAATATTAATGTAAAAATATTGCAAAAAATGAAATATAAAATTCGTATACCTCTAGAGAGCCGCAAAGAATAAATAATAAATAAGTAAAGAAAGGATTAAATTAATGAAATTGTGACTTCATATAAAAATTAAACATTGGTTTGGGTTCGAGGGCTGGTAGTTCAGTTGCTAAAAAGCTTCCTATTAGTTAGGCAAAGGTCCTTTTGTCTATAATAATTTGTTATCTTTATTCTTTAATTTAATTTAATATACAGGGTGAGGTCATAAAGATCTACCACATTTTAAAAAGGTATAAAAGAATTTAACTATAAAAAAACTGAATATTATTTTTGAAAAGATTATAAGATATATTTTTTGCAACGAAATTTTCTCTGGAGAGAGACGGACTGGTAGAAATTTTAATTGAATGTAATGGAGCAGCCCAGAGGTAGTGAGGAATGAAAAAAATTAACATATATAAAATAAGGTGTAATTTATTGAAATCCTTCCTCTTTCCTTTCAAAACCGACGTTTCGGAGGATTTTTCCCTCCTCTTCAGGGTTTCAAAGGGTCAATGATTTATTTGTTTCATTCATTGACCCTGAAGAAGGAGGGAAAAATCCTCCGAAACATCGGTTTGAAAGAAAAGGAGGAAGGATTCCAATAAATTACACCTTATTTTATATGTGTTAATTTTTTCTTTCCTCACTACCTCTGGGCTGCCTTCCATTACATTCAATTATAAGATATATATTTCTTAAATGTGTTTTAAACATTATATCAGAAGAAAAAAGGGAAGAGGGGGGGGCGTCAAAAATGAAAATTCTAGACCTTTCGACCAAACTATGTATACAAAATTTGGTTAGTTTTGCATTTCTAGCCTCCTGAGGCCCGTAGAATATGTATACAAAATTTGATTGAGTTTGGTCAAAAGGGCTCGAATTTTCATTTTTGAACCTCCTCCCATTTAGGGTGGTTAGTTATTTCTAGCCATTTTGAAGCCCGCAGAATATGTATACAAAATTTGGTTGAATTTGATCGAAAGGAGTAGAATTTTAATTTTTGATCCCCCCCCCCCACACACCCTTCTTTGTTTTTTGTTTAAAACACTTTTATTTTCAGTTTTTTCTAGTTAAAGTTTTCATTTTTTTATACCTCTTCAAAATGTGGGAGATCTTTATGCCCCACCCTGTATATGTGTGTGTTTGTTGAACCTGAAAATACATAAAACATATATATATATATACACATAAGACACTGTATTCCAAAAAGAAAGAAGGCAAGATAGAAAGGAAGCCCTTCTAATCCTAGTTTTAGTTATTAGAATAGTACTTAATTACTTTATACTATACCACCTAATAGGGGCACACACAATACTAAAGATAATTAGATTAACCACACCCCGTTCTATTATATTTATTATCATCTTAACAGAAAAAAAAACATTTTTGTGATTATCAAAAAGAGGAGATTGCGATGTCCCACGGTGGTCGGGTGTAAATGGATAGTGGGGGTATGGGTCCCTAAAGAGGAAAGAGAGACATCCTAACACGATCTGAGATGACAAGAGATCGAGTTTTACTTACATACCATATACCCACCCTTCATATTATCCATTTTACTCAGCATTCACAATATCACAATCCATCCATCCCTTCTTCCTGTCGATTAAGGTGTAGAGCAGTGTTCCGCAAAGTGTGTGCCGCGGCATACTGGTGTACCGTGGTTATTAGTTGGTGTGCCGCGAAAAAATGTCAACTTTTCTGAAGATAGTGGTGAGAATTATTATACGAGCATCCTTATCAACGATTGCTCCAAATTTTGATCGCGTGTGCTCAGTTAAGCAAGTTCACGTTTTTCATTAAAAATCTTTTCATATTATATTGATTTTAATAATAAATAAATATTAAATAAACATTGGTTTTTTTTCTCTAGTGTACCTCTAAAATTTCTTGATTTGGTAGGTGTACCTTGAACACAAAAAGTTTATTTATTCTATATATTATATTTATATTATATTAAATTTTCTTGGATTTGTATTTATATAAAGTGTCATTTTCTTGGATAATTTTAGAGAGATTTCAGACAGATTATTTTTGGGGGTAAGGAGATAGGTCCATTATTTGCATTTAAGGTCAATGCACTTATTTCATTTCTAAATAGAATTTATTATTTTGAAAACATTTCTATAAGATATGAAATAATATAAGAAGTCATTAAATCATTTTTTAATCTATTACATAAATATAGTAATCAAGAATGGACCAAGTTGAGAGTAATTTCATATCATATTTTTTTCAATTAAGGAAAAATATTGTTATGATTTTCTCAATATGCAATTACAATAATTTCCGAGCATTCTATATAGGTATGTAATAGAAATTTCGTTTTCCTCTCTATCAATATGATAATAGGATTGAGATTTCTTATATTGCCGTTACATTTTTAAATTTCAAACACAATGATATACAAGCTATTAAAAACAAATGTAGGTATGTTAAGATATTTTTTTATTTGTTTTAAGAGATGAAACAGGTGAAATAAATTAAAGAATAATAGTATTTTGATTTGGGTTTATCTTATCTTATTATCAATTAAACAAGCAATTCTTGTATATAGAATCGGTTTCTCGAAAACGGCTCTAATAATTTGGATGAAACTCAGGGGGTTAGGGTTTTTGTTTTGAAAATTCGATCTGTCACGCTCTCATCTTCGGCTAAGTTGTTTCACTTTAAACCAACACCGCTTTCCCTAAATGTTATAAAGTTGTTTATGATGGGTTCTTTGTTAATTGAAATAATTATTCACATGTGGTAGTTTGAATAAAAATTTATAATTACTTTTAGTTAGTTAACATATACCTATATATATATATATATATACACCAATACCTCGCTTTGCGTCGTTTCGTTTTGCGTTTTTTTCGAAGTTGCGTCGCTGCTTAATTAGTACTAATTTTCACTGTGCGTCGTTAGATTTTCGAGGTTGCGTTGTTTTGGGTTCGAGTCTTTAATTTTCTAATTTTTTCTAAAAGATGGCACCACTACGCTACCCGACAGAGTTAAAAGCATTAATTAATTCATGAAGGTGGCTATGATCCGAAACAAGTCTTTAATGTTGACGAGACTGGGTTATTTTGGAAATGTCTACCTAATAGAACTTTCATATCTAAAACAGAAAAATCTGCGCCAGGATTTAAAGCTAGCAAGGATAGACTGACTCTTCTTCTTGGTGGTAATGCAAATGAAATTTATTTTACGTTGAAAAAACTGTTCAGCAAACATTGACCAATTTGTTGAAAGAAAGCCGACTTACGACAACAGCCACTATGGACTCATCAGATAGTGATTAATTTTAATTTTGTTTTTCATAAATTAATTGAATAGTTTATTTTGTTTTAATTGAATACGATTTTTTTTGTTTTTTGTATGTAGTATGTAATAAAATTTTATATTATTTTTGTTTTTTAAATGTTTACTTTGTTCAATTTTCTTTTAAAAAGTAGTATTTTCGTAACCCTGGAACCTATCTTCGATCTTTACATGGTTTGCTATAGAAAATCTTAATTCACTTTGCGTCGTTTCAATTTGCGTCGTGTTTTTTTGGAACGTAACCCCGACGCAAAGTGAGGTATTGGTGTGTATATATATAATCGGTTTCTCAAAATTTTGCTAAAAATTGGTTTACTTATTCAAGTCTTATGGGTTATTAGTTGAGTCAAATTTTTAATCCGATTGAAATAAAGGAAGGGGTGTAAATTAGTAATGTCGCAAAATAAATAATTTAATTGTTCATATCTCGACGTAGCAGAGGCTTGAAATTTGAAACTTAAGCTTTCTAGAGGCTACAAGAAGTACCACAAGATATTGGCTAAAATACAAGTACCGGAAGTTGATGTTTACGTACGTAAGAATGTATCCCCCTGCGTTTCGCAACCATAAATCTCAGAGCTACGAAATTCGAAACTTAAGCTCTACTCTATATAGGTTAGAAAGGGTACAGCATGTTTTTTACCGGAAGTTGACATTTACATGAAAACGTTTGCGTTTTTTTATATTTTCTCAAAAACCGCACTAACGATTTTTTTTTAATGGGTGTACTTATCAAGTGTCATGAGCTATTAAGCATTTAAAAGCAAAAAGTTACCGAGCATCGCTCAGTGCTACTGACACTTAATATTATTTTTAATTGCAATTAGATTTAAAACTTTGTGCCCAGTGATACGTCTTGATGATGGCCATAGCGGATGGAAACGTTAGCAAAAATATAAATTAAATTTTATTTTATTTTGGCTGCGAATAAAAATCGAACTTTTTACCTGTATTTAAAATTAAATATATCGCTTTTAACTGAAGTAAAAAATTACCGAACATCTCTCGGTGTTCCAGGTACTTTATTATTATCTTTGAATGCAATATATTAAAAAAAGATACAATTTTAAGAACAAATAATTAATTTGAGGAAAGTGCTAAAGAACATAGGTCCGAAAACAGTTTGAAAAGTCTAGGAAAATACATGATTGTGCAAAAAAGAAAGAAACGATATTTTTCTCTTAATGATAGGTATGGACTTGTTTCCGGTTATTGATAGCCATTCGTATATTAGGCTCCTTATTTTTGTTCCTTTCTATTTATTTTTTTTTCATTTTAATTTCTCAGCAAGATTCTTGTTCAAATTCGTCTACCGGAAGTACTTTACCTTTACTTCAAGTTCTTTGAGTTTTTCCGACATTTTTTCAATAACGACACTAACTAATCTAATGTGATAATAATAAATATTATACATATTCTTTGATGTATAAATTTTATATCTATACCAATTCTTGTAGGAAAGTGATATGTTCAACATACCTATGTAGTGTTTTTTTTTTTTTTTGGGGGGGGGGGAAGCCAAAGCAAATGGAACAGAATAGAAAGAAAGTTTTATTAACGCGATAAAGATATAGAAGCAAAAAATTACTATAATAATAACATTACCTACAGTGAAAATAAAGGAAAAAATAATAATATACATAAAGATATATACATCAGTGGTTTGCTGTCCATGGATGCTGTGGATGCGACGCATCGCTAAAATTTCAACCATTTAAAGTTTTTTTCATAAATATTGTCTTCTAAATCTCAGGAAGATCTTTAAATTTTCAAATCAATATCCGTTATTTCAAATATTTCTATAAAAAACATTTTTTGTTTTGAAAAGTATATTGGTTCTCGAAATGAAAAAAATTGTTGCATAGTTTCAAGGGGCATTTAAAATGAATGATTTCCCGAAAAGGGTGCCGGTAGAAGGTTTGATTCCCTGCCCGGTATTCTTCCTGTTCTGCATGTCAAAGGCAAGTTCAGACTAGCTTTAGTCGAATAAAAATTGTTTTCACTGAGGAAATATTGAAATAGAAATAATACAAAAAGAAATAAAGATGATTCGAGAATCTTTGGACTAATCAATTTCTAACTACTTTCAACATATATAAGATCGGAAATAACTAAGAGTGCTATATAGACAAATCTTAGTTTGCTTATAGCAATAGAATTAGGAGAAATGTAAGATTTTTACAGGACAGCCTGATTCATTGTGGAAGATAGTCGATTTCCATCTCAAGGACTGCGGAGTTAAAGTCATAGGATTTAATTTCTCATTCACAACAAAGCGAATATCCATTTGGAGCCAAGGTCCCAAAATATATTTTTTAAAAATCTAATGATAAATTTAAAAAATAAATAATAATTCCGAATTTGATTAAATTTGCAAAAAACGCAAAAATTAAAATAATATTTATAAAAATGAAGGGTACTTTTTTTCGGACAGCATCCCCTGGTTGAAAAGTCACCAACCCCACTGATGAGTATGTACCAGATTAAATTGGGTTAAAAAATTGCAATATTAAGTTGAATCAATAATTTAGTAGTGCAATTGCTAAATCAGGTCTTAAGAGAGACATTATGTTTTATAGAGGGGTGAACCGCGACCTAATATCGTGTACACTTACTTGCACTTGCACTTTCATTTCCAAGTAGAAGACAATAGATGAAGGGGCATTTTCTAACGAATTCCAAAATAATTCCAAAGACATGTACAGCTAATTCCAATCGTGGTTCACCCCTCGTATTTTATTATTATGCAACGATTCAAAGAAATAGCAATGTTTTTTTTGTCTTCGAATAGCCAGTGTGTATTTAGTATGATTTATTCTATTAAGGGTTAGTAGGTTAGTGAGGGAGCCGTGTTTTCGTCGGTCTTATTTTTATTCTGCCTAGATCAAGGACTGAATTTCGGCCTCCCAACATCGTCTTCAAGACGATGCAGAAGCAGTAGCTACCCGACTCCCCTAAATAGCAATATAATCTCAAGAGAAAACAAATTTTGCATACTAATGGTTGTTATGTACCCATGTTTAGCATCGCGTACAATACTCTAATGCCCCGACGGCTGTCTCAGTTCCGCAACCACCTTCCTGTGGTCTTGCTGATGGCCCGGATGGCTGGCGGAGACACCTGGCAAGAAGACGCCCTGCTTGTGTGGCTGGCCTGTCTGGATGATTCGGCGTCGACAACCTCTGCAGCAGCCACGATTAGCGCCCATCAAGCAGCAGCAGCAGCCCCACGTCTCGCCCAAGAAGCGCCCTTTGACAGCCTGCGTCTTGCTCAAGACCCTAGGTCGGTGATGGACAGGGGCAATGCGGTACTTATCCACGCTGGATTGCTTCGGCAGCTGGTGCGCGACAAAGCCACCTTCGAGCTCAGCCTCCTCATACAATAATTAGGTCAGTACACCTCAGATATGATTCGTTACTCTTGAATTATTTTTCAGAGTTGATTGAATTTTCTAAAATAAAAATAATTTTATTGTTAAGATCAATCAATTATCTAGCAAGATTGTAATGTTTTTATTTATTTCATTACATAATATGGTTCAATTATTAAATTAATGAATTTTACTTCTCAACTGGAACTAAATAAATCATTTTTAGAAGTTTTTCGGAGTCCTTTTTTCAACACTTTCTTTTTCAAACACGCAAAACTATCAACGGTGGTAGTGGCATATTTCACAATCATCGAGGGTGTCACGGATCTGCTTGTCAGAAGAGTATTCTTATTTGAATTTTATTATTATTTGTGTTATATATACCTATATACAGTGTGTCAATTTGAAAACTTCCCACCCTAGTATCGCTAAACTGGCAAATTATTTCAAAAATTGCTGAGACACGTCAAATTTGTATTCTAGGGGGAAGAATTTTGACGTATAAATTAGTTCCCTTCACCCTCCTGCCCCCAGAGACGTCACCCCCCCCCCCCCCAAAAAAAAAAATATTAAATGGGAAAGGGAGTCGAGTGAGATATCATTTTGAAGGGCTTTTTATTCTCTATATTTTGGTCTGCCATTTTTTAAATTTGAGTCCTGCGTTGCCAAGTTAGGCGTCTTTGAATATTGAAAATTGAATTTTTGTAATTATTTGTGTGATACATTAAACTTTTAAATTCTCATTAAAATAGGTTTTGACGGTGGTACGTTGTTTTAATAAATCAATTTTTACAGATAAAGTAACATCATACCTACTAGATTAACGTAAACCACAAACAAATTAGAACGCGTTTTTATTCTTGTACATTTATTTTGCAAATGATTAACAAAATCAAAATTGAAAATTTCATTTGGTTTTGGTTTTTTCAATTTTGACTTTGTTGTTTTCAATTTTGTTTTGTTAATCAAAAATTCCCTAATTTTAGGTTCAAATTTTGAAAAAAATTAAAAATCTCTCCCGAAATATTTAAACAATAGACTTTTGTACCAAAATTGAATGCTGAAACTTAAAAAGATTTACCCTAAAATGACTATTATATCCCGCAAACAAATTTTTTCGTATTTTAATTAATCACCTTTCTAAATCAAAACCATACTACTTATATATTTTCTGGTTTAAGACATCTTGAAAAACTCTGAAAACAAATTTTGGGGCCCTTTCTCCCCTTTAGGTTTTGCGTTTCAAAAAATCCCTTCTTAGCACACCCATAAATCGTAGAAAGAGTTAACACTCTATATTTCCTCTTTCTAGGTGCAGCGGTTTGGGCTGTGCGTAGGTGAATGAATAAAACGTCACCTTCTCTTTTTATATAATATGTTGCAGTAAAAACCCGTTTTTAGTAAGAACAGGTTCTTACTCGTTTCACTGAATACTTTTGTGGCAACTATAGAGTTTTCTGATGTGGATTGAGTTTGGTTCAAAGTTCTAGAATCTTCATTTTTGACCTTCCGCCTCATTTTGGTTATTTATTTTCAAAAAATTTTAAACAAAAATGTTAAAAATTAGAAGCAAAGTTGTAAAGGATATAATTTTTGACATTTCCGTTTAAAATTTTTGAAAATAGCAAAATGAGGTGGTCAAAAATGAAGATTTCTAGACCTTTGAACCAAACTCAACCAACATCATCAGTAAATTTGAAAGTTTATACTAATTATAGGAAAATAAGGAGAAGTTTTTATGTGTGACTTTTTTATTTATCAGCCAACGTTTTGTCGACTTTGCCTACTTCTTCAGGGCTTCTACAATTATAAGAACATTATTATTATTATTTTTTTAATGATCTTGATGAGAGAAGAGATACACCAGAAGGTGCATCCCCTAAAGGCCTGTATGGGATGGCCCCTCCATCGTGAAAAGAACAGAGTAGAAGGAAAGAAGCCGAGATCACGAGCCAAATCTCAGAAAGTTAGATATAGTCCAATTTACTAATTTTTTTAAGGCCTTCGAGCAGTGGCAAATTCTCCGCGCGATAAATTAGGTTAAATTTATCTCCCACTTAATTTTTATTACCAGACCCTATACTTAAAGAAAAAATGTCTGGGTATAGCCGGAAATCGAACCCGAGACCTCCGGGTTGCCAGCCAACATGCTGACCATTACACCAGGGAGGCGGACATAATATCAAGTTAGAAAAGTACAATGATCAATGTATCAATGATTTTCAATTATAAGAACATTTTTAATATCAACAAAAGTACTTTTGTAACATGATATTAATAATGTTCTTATAATTGTAGAAGCCCTGAACAAGTAGGCAAAGTCGACGAAACGTTGGCTGATAAATAAAAATGTCACACATAAAAACTTGTACTTATTTTCCTATTATAAACTTTTAAATTAATACAAATTATGGACGTTAATGATAATAATAATATTAGTCGATAGCATCAATATTATTTAAGTAATCAAGTACGTTTGCAGGTATCATTTTTTTATATAAATTGATCATAGTTCGGAACAAAAAAGAGAAATAATTACAATTGATTTTATTCCTAAATATGTGCACATCTGTTTTATATTAATATTAATCATATTCATTGAGAAGCCTGATGAAGCCAAAATAAAGTTTTTTTTTTTTTTTTTTTTTTAATGATATTGATGAGAGAAGGAGATACACCAGAAGGTGGATCCCCTAAAGGCCTGTATGGGCTGGCCCCTCAATCGTGAGAAAGAACAGAGCAGAAGGAAAAGAAGCCGGGATCACGAGCCAATCTCAGAAACTTAGGATACAATTCAATATCCAATTTACCAAGGTTTTAGGGGCTTCGAGCAGTGGTAAATCCTCCGCGCGATAAATTCGGTTAAATTTATCTCCCACTTAATTTTTATTACCAGACCCTATACTTACAGAAAAAATGTCTGGGTATAGCCGGGAATCGAACCCGAGACCTCTGGGTTGCCAGTCAGTTGTTCTGACCATTACACCACCGAGGCGGACGAAGTTGGCGAAAGGTCGCAAAGTCAATGACAATTTTTTGATTTACACCTTCCTGTCAAAATACCTGCAAACGTACTTGATTGATATAATTATAATCATCAGTAAATTCTAGTTCCCACAAAGGTATTCAGTGAAACGCGTTTTAACTAGTAAAAACACGTTCTTAGTAAAAATCGGGTTTTAACTGCAACATATACCTACATAATGTTATATAAAGATAAAGATTAAAAAAACAATAACATATTTTCAATGAAATAACAATATTATATAGACTAGAATATAATATCAAGAAACCATTAGGCCCGACGCAAATTGAACCCAATCCACGACCAGCCCATGTTCAATCTGTCTCTGTACTTGACCACGCGTGGGTTCAATTTGCGGAGGGCCTTATCGCCCCTTTATGTTTATTAACCGACTTTGAAAAAAGGAGGAGGTTATCAATTCAACGGAATGTCTGTTTTTTTTTGTTTGTTTTTTTGTGTGTATTTGAACATTAATTTCTCTTTGCCATGTGGACCGATTTTGATGATTTTTTTTGCATTGGGTTCAGTATAGTTCTCGATTGGTCCCGTATAAATTTCATTGTTATTGGACCTTTTTTTGTTATGTATGTTTACACATAACTTCTTTGTTTATGGACCGATTTCGATGATTCTTTTTTTTTATTGAAAAGAGGATACCTTCGGGGTGGTACCATATTAATTTGGTCAAGTTTTGATGATAGGATCAATGACAAAATAACGGAAATCTCTAATTCTCATGTGTAAATAATCGAAATTATAATATATAAAATCAAATCAAAAAACAATCTTACAACGTTCATTTAAACCCCGCTAACGTTTCGAGATAATTTCTCTATTTATGAATTGAATTTTATTATCGATTTCTGATTCCTTCTCCGAATCTCTTACGAGATGCATGCAAGGTATTATCTTAAGTCGCTATTCTTAACATCAGTAAAAAGAGAAAAATAAAAATAATTTTTAGAAAAAAAACCGACTTTAAAAAAATTAAATACAACAAATAAAATAATAAGAACTCAAAAATCAAATAAAAAGCACTAAAAGGTATAAAATAATTATCTTATTTAGTTACAACTAAACGACGAAATATTAACATGAAATCACTTTTTGAAGTCGGTGCCAAACAAACCATATAAGCGAGCTTACGCGATGTTGTCTTCATTACCCGCAAAACGTACTAAGTAAGATCCGTTGAGTTCGATTAATAAAATGTATGTTGGCACCGACTTCAAAAAGTGATTTCATGTAACAATTTCATTGTTTAGTTGTAACTAAATTAGATAATTATTAGTATAACCTTTGAGTTGATTTTTGAGTTCTTATTATTTTATTTGTTGCATTTAATTTTTTTTGAACTCGGTTTTTTTTCTAATTTATATTAAAAGTCAAACAAATCAAAATTTCTTAAAAAAATCTTATATTTCAATTTGACATAAATACAACAACATTAAATAAAAAAATTCACTATTTCAACAATATTAGTACATAAAATAAAAAACAATATAATATAATAATTTAATTTAAATATTTAACAAAGTTTTAGATTTTCGTTTTTATTAAAAGATAAAATTATTGTCGAAAGGTCTTGGAGGCTGAGGCGGCGGAGGCTGGAGGTAATCGAAAAATCGGTCAGGCGGAGGGGCAGCAGTCGTTGGGGGCTTATAGTCATCAATCAAAGGGGGCTCTTTCCGAAATGTAGAAGACTTCTTGATTGTTGCCCTGAAATGAAAAAGATACAAAAGTGAAAAAAATAAATCTCAAACTCATTTTCTTATTCAAGTCTCGAATATGACTCGTTTTGTGGAGATGGACCTCCAAGCATTTTCTTCCCACCCTGGATGCTACTACATAAATCTACTCTTATTAAACGAGCAAAAATTGTATATTTATTTATTTATATATATATTTATTTGTTTGTTTATATATTTGTATCTTGGTTATATTTTGAAAACGACTCTACCGATTTTGATGAAATTCACGGGTTAGGGGGTTTTTGGGGTGACAATTCGATCTGTCACGGTCTCATCTTCGACAAAATTGTTTTTGATGGGTTTTTTCGTAATCAAATTAATTATTCTCAGGTAGACAAATCCCATTCTTAGGGTTTTAAAAAAGGTTACTCTTTTCCTTTTGTACCCAGGCAGACAATGGGTCGGGTTAATCCTTTATTCTCAAAGGCCTTGAAGAAGTATTGTGATTGTGTGATTTTAACATATTTTGTTCTCCCTAAACGTTAGAAATATTAATAAACGTTTTATAATTGTTTTTATAAAGAACTTTATTTATTTAATAGAATAAAAAATAATCAAGAATTTATTTAAAAATATATTTCGCATAAGCAGGTCTCAATTTTCTGAAAAAACTACACATTTTGATAGGTTTTATTTATTAACAATTGGATGAATAAAAATGAATCATATGGTTGAATCAAAACAGGTGCAGGAGGTGGGGTGCAGTGGTGGGGGATCCGGGGATAGGGCGAGGTTTCGGGGGTGGGGTCGAGCGGGATGGAGGTGTGGGGGGGGGCACAGTGGGCGAATATTATATATTTTTGTATTTTTTTTAATTTGAAAACGGCTCTCAAATAAAAATCGACATTTTTATCTGAATTTTAAATTAAAAATAATATTAAAATAAAGCTTTTAACTGAAGGAAGAAGTTACCGAGCATCGCTCGGTGCCTCCAGGTACTGCTAGTTATTAGACTAATATGAGAGAGCTCATTCGATTCTCTGGCTCATCGTAAAATCGTTTCGACTTTTTACCTTTTTACTTTACCATATAGAGTATGGTCAAAAATTGTAATAGTGCATAAAAAAGTGGTTTTTTGCTTCTTTTTCGAAATATCTCAAAAACGTCTGAAACTATTTTGATTAAAAAAATAAGTGAACAACAATTATACTTTTCGTAATAATAACTGTTTTGTCAAAATGTCTGTTAGTTACTCTGTTAATTAATCTCTTATTCGGTTAGTCTGTGCGTTACCAAATTTTGTGGACAAGCTAGCTCAAAAACTATTGTGAATCTCAAAACCAAAATTCAGTTTTGTTGGATTGAGATTAAGAGCTGATTAGATGTTGTATGTATTGTATGTGTTGCCATGACAACGATGTTATGGTTTTGTATAAATAAATACATTCTAAACTTAACATGGTGTCAGAAGTGAATCTCGAGATTTTATAGTTGGAAAATTTAATATTTTACAAGAAGTATGTCCTACGAATGAAGATAGCGATGTTCAAAAATAAATGAAATAATGAATCAAATGTTATGGGTAACTCCACCCCCTCCCAAGCTTATGGAGTTAGATGGTGATCGGTCTGAAAATTGGAGTTTGTTTTTTGAGTCGTGGAGAAATTATGAGATTGCGTCGGGTTGCGAAGATTTACCAGAGAGGGAAAAGACTGGCTATGTTATTCTTTTTTATGGGGCCTGAATGTTGTAAAATTTTGTCAACATTGGAAATAAATAAACAAAGAAGTGAAAAGGTGGAGGAGATTTTGGAGTTAATGTCCAAGCATTTTCAAATTGTGAAAAATATAATTTATGAAAGGTATGTGTTTGGATTAGCAGAAGGTGAAAATGTTGTTATGTTAGTAGATTAAAAAAAAACTAGTCACATCTTATAAATATGGCTCACTTAGTGAAGAGGTAGTTAGAGATCGTTTAGTGTCGGGAGTAAGAGGATACTAGACTGAGGAGGCGATTTTTACAAGAATCAATGTTGACATTAGATAAAGGATTAGATTTTCATTTTTTGACCATACCCCTGTTACTGGAAGTTGGTTGCGGTCGTCAGTGTTAGCGGTGGGGGTGTCTGACGCTAACTACTATATTGGTAGGGGCTGGTTGTCGGAGGAGAGGCGAATGCCCCTGTCACCCAACGATTGTTCCAGCCACGAGGGGAGATAAGGTGTTGGAAAATGAATAATCAAAAACATATGAGCAGACCATATTTTGGTGGTAGCTGAATTAACTCGACTCGGGTTGATGCATTTATAACATTCAAAGAATATCATGGCTCACGCCGCTAAATGCGTTGACTCGACTCTCATTAATTCATTGGTTTATTATTTCATTATTGATTGAATGACTCACGTAGTATACAATGTGTTTAACAATTTGACTGTTGTGCACTTAAAGAATTATTACTACAATTAAAGTATTGTTTAGTTGAATAAACTATTTGTGTGAGGTCGCAGTGCCATCTACCGGTGAGCGCTGGGACTGGACCGGACACCACACCCCTTCACCCCTTTTTTTTAATTTTGGGTGGACTGGACCGGACACCCCTTCCCCATTTTGGGCTGTTAGTTTTTGCATTTTTAGACTTCTGGGGTCCCACTGATTATGTATACAAAATTTGGTTGAGTTTTCTCAAATGACCTAGATTTTTAATTGTTAACCCCCCCCCCCCCCCCCTTGTATGGTAAAGTAAAAAGGCTAAAGATGTGTTATATTGGCCAGGAATGAACAGAGATATTGAAAAGTTGGTGAGTTCGTGTGAAATTTGTAATGAATATATGGCGAGTCAACAAAAAGAAACGCTAATACAATATGAGCTCGCTAGACTCCCTTGGGAAATACTAGGAGCAGATTTATTTTGCATTGAAGATGTAACATTTATATATAGTTGTTGATTATTATTCGGATTTTTGGGAGATCGAAAAATTACCTGGAACTACTTCAGAAAATGTACAAAAATAAATTGAAAAACAATTCAGTAGAAACGGAGTGCCCAAAAAATTTATTACGGATAATGGACCACAATTTACTTCATCTCACTTCAAAGATTTTTCTAGAGAATGGGAATTTGAACATATAATTTCTTCACCATATCATAGTCAATCAATGGCAATTTATGTTGGGCCGCATTCATTGATCTGGTGGGCCGCCGTGGGCTGGACAGCCCTGCTCTAGACTTTAAACGACAGCCGGGTAAAATTGATCTCCAATCAAGTTTAATCGGAAGCGGACAAACCGGCCCTAAATGTAAAACCGCCTCCAATAAAGATAATAGAAAAAAAGCTATCTTTTAACATAGTATTTAAGCTAAACGTTTTGTGAATCACTTTTTTCATAGATAACGAACATAGAGGCAGTCTGGTGGAAAGTGAAAGTGTTAAACACATTGGACAGACTAGTCCATCGACCATATCCTCTTAATTGCCATTGTGGTCTTCATTAGAATAAAAGAATGCTTTAAAAAACAACAGTTTATTATTAACACTTTTTAAAACTAAATTACTGTTAATTTATTCTCTCTCACTCTTCTTTTTTTTATTTTGTAAATAAATATTAATAATAATTTCAAAATATACTACAATAGCAATCTTAATAAAATCGTGAGAAAAATTTTCTTTATTAATTATTATTTTTTACTATAAAAAAATACCTACTCTACTTTAGTTTCTCTCCCAACCGACCTTCTGTTGTTGCATGTTGGGAAAAATTTCACAAGATTGTTCTTCACATTTCATTTTCAGTGAATAAAATAAAAAATATATTGTAAATCTGTTTTATTGTTTAGGCATTGCAAACTAATATTTCTTTCTTAAGCAGGATCAGCTGTTGTCAATCTGAAGAGATTTAGTGATTATTGCTAAGGTATTTAAATTATTTTTTTCTTAAAGCTTTATTTCTGACGAAATATTAGCATTATTAATCGACAATTTGAAAAAATCCAACAAATTTGAGTCTATCTATTCATGCCTGAGAAGTAGGGTTTCTCCCCCTGAATTTCTCGTTCCCGATTTCCGGAAATCCGCAAAAATATCTATTCACGATTTCCCGAGAAACAAAGTCAATTCCCGGGATTATTTATAGTTTATAACATTTATCATAATATAAATGAAAAATAAATATTCCAAATCTACTTGTTTTATTTAAAAATATTTGAAAACAAAGTAACCATTGACTTTGTTGTATTCCTGATTATGCATCTACGCAACACAAATGCAAATACATTTGAAAGTCAAAGCGTGTGTGTATCTTTATTTGTAGTTTAAACAAGAATAAATTTAAATATAAAACTAAGGTTTTCTGCATCTTTTTTTTGAAAATAGAATGATCGGGTTAAAAACCAATGTATATTAAAAGAGAGATATCAGAGGGGATTCATCGTCTCCTGAGGTGATGAATCCCTCTGATATCGCAAAATAAAAATATTTCTAATAAAATACTAGATATTGACCTAAAAATTAAATTCTTTCTCTTTTAATAAATTTAAAGTTTAAATAATTAAAAGATTGCAGTTTCTTTGTTAATTAAATTAAGTTTAATTTAATTTCAATAACACTTAGTTATTGTTTCACTGATATAAAATCTTAAAATTAAAGGGTTATTATAGAAAAAGAATGTTGTCAGAAAGAAATTGGAGATCTTATTAAAAGACTATTTTTAAAAGAATTTAATTTATTTGAAGCCAGTGGAAAATTAACAAAAAAATTGAAAATACTCTTAGAGCTCTTCTTTGCATTAAAGCACCTTCAAAAGAAAGTGAAAAAGTATTTTCGAATGCTGGGCTTTTTGTCACCAAAATTAGGACTCGACTCAACGACAAATAGGTTAATGATCTAGTTTGTCTCAGAAATCATTTTAAAATCTCTTCTGATAAATAAATACTTTTTTGTTCTAATAGTAATTAAGTTTTTTATTGAATCAATATTTTAATTGTTTTTTAAATTTATAAATTTATTTTGGTTAGTAAATATTAAAACCCGATTTTATCGGAAATTCCGGGAATATCTTCGACATATTCTCGTTTCTCGGGAATTGTGATTTGCCGAGAAATGAGAAACCCTATTGAGAAGAATTTAATATTTAATCTTTTCTCTCTCACTACTTCGCCACATCAACATACAACTACTATGAGAGTTCCTATCCGAAAACACATCGCTTTAACTTATAAGTGACAAGGATGGTTGGTCAATAATTAAGAGGCTTTTTTGCCGATAATAGCAAAGTTGTTATCAAAGAGGATATTTTCTACTATACGCATCTAGATGAATTCAACAATTCAATTGTACTGATTGAACTATAGAACATGATTTTCTGGTCCATCGTTTCGTTTCCTCTCTTTCTCTTTTAATAGATATTATCATGTGTTTTTAAAAAATATATCTAATCAAACAATCTATCAAAAGAATCATTTGCATATAGGGCGTGATTCTCTAACAATACATACACCAACAATTGCTTCGAGGACAAAATGGGAAAATTTCTAATCGACTTATACGTTTGTTTATCTCTATTTAGTCATAGAGACTAACTTTATTAGTCATATTATTATTAGTCATATTATCTCTATTAGTCATAGAGACTAACTTTTAAGGAGTTAGGTGTTGGTTCTAGGTGAAACATTTTGATATAATAATAAAACTTGAACAAGATGCGAGGTAGGTTTCACCCTTAGCCCTTTGCTTTCAGATATTTATATGTCCCATTTAGAACAAAGCATTCTTAACCCAACCAACCATTATTTCAAAGACATTGTGTTCTGGATATGTGGATGATATTTTTGTCATATGGTCTGGCACTAAAAGACAAATTAATCCATTCCAAAAATATCTTAATAATCTCCATGAAAATATACAATTTACTTCTGAAATTGGTACAAATAATACTCTCGCTTTCTTGGGCCTTCAAATAACTATTTCGCATCAAAAATTACACTACAAAATAAATAGAAACCCCACTTTCACGGATACTGTCATTCCCTTCTCATCTAATCACCCCATTAATACTAAATTTGAAGCTTTCTAGAGTGTATAAATTAACTTGTCACGATTGTGATGCTTTTTATGTAGGGCAGACAGGTCGTTCATTCAAAATACGTTACTCGGAGCATGTATAAGAGCTCTTAATCGTCTCAATAGATCCGAGAACATTAATTTAGATTCGACCTCAGCCTTCGCAATTCATTTACATGAATTCAATCATTCCAACGCTAATAATAACCCTATCCCCATTCATTTCGAAAGAAAAGGCCTTAAATTGGATCTCTTAGAATCCACAGAAATTAAAATAGCCCTATCAAATAAACCGAATGTTTTCTACATTTGATTCAATCGCGAATCAAATGTAGGGAATTTTTGTCAAATATTGAGTGAAAATAATATCTGAACTTATATATTTCTAACTTGAAATAATGATTTTAAATAAATTTTATAATTTTTCTCATTAATATATCAAAGAATAATTGATAAATCAATGAGAATTGTTTTTTGACCGCGCTTATTTGAAAAAGATATTTATCGCGAGACTACTGCGGATTACGCTATTGGAGTCTGACGGAGTCTTAAGTCTGGACCAAGAGAAAAAAGATGTGATCCACTTAGCTACAATCCAACGTCATTTCGCGTATAGCCCGCTAGACATTCGGATGGATCACCAAGTGAATTTGAAATCTCAGATGTTATATATTTAATCTCCCAGTCCAGAGCGCTAGATCTATTAGCATGTATGTTAGATGCTTGCCATTAATTAACCGAATGTTTTCTACATTTGATTCAATCGCGAATGTATGTTTGCGCATAACTTCTTTGTTTAAGACCCGATTTTAATGATTCTTTCTGCGTTTGGATCAGTATAGCTCCAAGGTAGACAGGGTACCTAATTTTATTAAATTTATTTATTTATTTTATATATGTTCAGCGAGAACTTTTGCCACGTGGACCGATTTCGATGATTCTTTTTATATTGGAAAGGGGGTACCTTAGGGGTGGTCTCTTATTAATTTGGTCAAGTTCATGTATGTTAGATGCTTGCCATTAATTAAACGAATGTTTTCTACATTTGATTCAATCGCGAATGTATGTTTGCGCATAACTTCTTTGTTTAAGACCCGATTTTAATGATTCTTTCTGCGTTTGGATCAGTATAGCTCCAAGGTAGACAGGGTGCCTAATTTAATTAAATTTATTTATTTATTTTATATATGTTCAGCGAGAACTTTTGCCACGTGGGCCGATTTCGATGATTCTTTTTATATTGGAAAGGGGTACCTTAGGGGTGGTCTCTTATTAATTTGGTCAAGTTCTGATGATATGATCAATGACGAAATAACGTAAAACTCCAATTCTTTTGAACAAATAATCGAAATTATAATAAATAAAATCTTTTATAAATAAAGTAAACAAAAAACATTCTTAAAACGTTCATTTAAAACCCGCAAACGTTTCGAGTGAATTTCTATATTTATGAATTTAATTTTTTTATCATTTTCTGATTCATTCGCCAGTCGCTTTCTCTTCTTAAGTCACTATAAATAACATGACTAAAAAGAGTAAAATAAAAATAATTTTTATAAAAAAAATAGAACCGACTTCAAAAAAATTAAATGCAACAAATAAAATAATAAGAACTCAAAAAATCAAATAAAATACACTAAAAGGTATAAAATAATTATCTAATTTAGTTACAACTAAACGACGATATTAACATGAAATTACTTTTTGAAGTCGGTGCCAAACAAATGCTATATGAGTAAGCTTACTCGCCAAACGTACTAAGTAAGATCCATCGAGTGCGATTCATAAAATGTAAATGTTTGGCACCGACTTCAAAAAGTAATTTCATGTTAATATTTCGTCGTTTAGTTGTAACCAAATTAGATAATTATTTTATACATTTTAGTGCATTTTATTTGATTTTATAGTTCTTATTATTTTATTTGATGCATTTAATTTTTTTGAAGTCGGTTTTATTTTTTATAAAATTTATATATTAATTATCTAGCAAAATATATAAACAAATACTAATACATACCATAATATGACTTTTTGCAAGTATTTATATAAAGATAAGAGTAAATAGATATTTTATTTAATATGGATTTACTATGAGTTAAGGATACCGGGGCACTTATTTCACATTAAAATTAAAAAAATTAAAAGATATAAATTTTTTTTTCCCCTTTTCAATATATATATTTCGGGCTATCAACCCATCTTCAGGAAATACAGAAGGTAACTATAGTATAGTATTTATATATACGAGAAGCTATTTTCAAGTATAAAATTTACGAAAAGTAAAATTAGAAGCTCACTATGAGCTAAAAAATTAATAAAATTCTACATTATTAACTATCTTTTTTTGAATAACAAATATCAATAGAATTATAATATTTTATCCGCAGTCGGAAACATTTGATTTTTCTTCAAATTTAGCCCGTGTAAGCCAAAAAAGTGAACACCCAAACTCTAGACATATCTGTCTGTTTGATTGGAGGCAAATAAAGTAGCTCTTATTGTATGGATTTCTTTTAAGCATCAAAGAAATACACATTTTGTCGGTTTTTATATTACTTTATCATACAGGGTATGGTCAAGTATTGTAATCGTATGAAAAAAGGTGTTTTCCTCTTTTTTCAAAATATCTAAAAAACGGCTGAAACTATTTCGATTAAAAAAATTGAGCGAAACCAAGGCATTTTGGTCTACAAAAAAGCTCTAATAAGTGAACATCAACAAAATTATATTTTTTGAGATAATAATTGTTTTGTTAAAATGTTTGTTAGTTAGTTAGTCTGTGCGTTACCAAATTTTGTGGATGAGCTAGCTCAAAAACTAGTGTGAATATCGAAACCAAATTTCGCACGTAGTTTTGGTCCATTGAGATTAAGAGCTGATTAGATTTTGGTGCATATCGACTCAAAATTAAGGGTGGTCCAGGGGGGTTAAAAATTAAAAATCTTGGTCGTTTGAGCAAACTCAACCAAATTTTGTATACATAATCAGTGGACCCCAGAAAGTCTAAAAATGCAAAATCTAACCGCCCAAAATGGGGGGGGGGGCGAGGGTCAAAAATGAAAATCTTGGCCATTTACCACACTCAACCAAATTTTGTATACATAATCATTGGGTCCCAAGAAGTCTAAAAATGCAAAAACTAACCGCCCGAAATGGGGCGAGGGCGAAGGGTCAAAAAATGTAAATCTTTGCCATTTACCAAACTCAACCTAATTTTGTAAACATAATCAGTGGGTCCCAGGAGTCTAAAAATGCAAAACCTACCCCCCCCCCCCCTACATGATTATAAATAATTTTATTAAATATTAAATATAAGTGAGGGGCCAGGTTGTATGGTAAATTCTAGTGGATGGCCACATCAGAACACGTCAGCTTATTTGTGTAATATAGTTGATTTTTAAAAAATTTTAATAATAATAATTAATTAGAGGATATTTTTGTTTACCTGTATCCGTTTTTGTCTGCCACATAGGAGACGACAGTGACTCTTCCCTGAGGATCAACCCAGCCATAGCTGCCGGTTACCGACCCATTCGGATGCCTCTGTTCTTCTCTGAACTGGGTGTTTCCAGTAGCCTCGTCGGCGACATCGTACCCGAAGGCGTAGGTACCAGGGCCCTGTAAATTATACCGACCAGCCAATGTGTTCCAAGAAAGTGCACCACAATCGGAATTTCTTTCGAAGAATATTTGTATAAAACCTTATAAATACATGCAATTAAACGAACCATTGATAGTAAAGAGAAGTATGATGATCATGACCGTGAAAATTTTATATTTTTTATTTAAATTGACCTTGAAGAATTTCTTTTCTTTTTAAATTTTAAAGAAAAAATGTATGTAAAAACATTCAATAGAAAACCTGATGAGGTGGTCAACTATTAAATCTCAGTAACATTTAGGGAAAGCGGTGTTGGTTTATAGTGAAACATATTAAACACCAGAGTTTTTTGAACGGGTTATAGTGGTGTTTAACAAAGAGTGTGGGTCTTTTAAAACACCACTATAACCCGTTAAAAAACTCCTGTATTAAATCTCTCTTATTTTTATTGGAAGAAGGGCACGGATTTAGTAGTTGACTACCTCTCTTGATTTTCTATAAAAATCTTCATTCTGCTATTATCGTCATTTGTATTTTATATTCAAATTAGAAATAGTCTATTTAAGTTAATTAAAATTCTAGGTAGGTCACCACAATAATTTCTATACTTTTGATGTGTTAATGTGTTAATGCTGGAGTTATGAAACATCCGATATAATGAAAATTAATAAATAATGACAAAGATCAGATTTAGCAACTACATAAACATTTTTTGAATTGAAATGAATTATTTTGTTTAATTTACAAATGTTGTATTATGGAAAAGGGCGGTAAATTTATTTTGAACTCAGACGACTTTTATACCCACGCGGCGGCACAGTGAGACCCTAAAGGTCTTACCTTTTATTATTTACATTTGCAAGCCACCTAAAGATATCTTTCTTATGAGTTCTTTATGGAAAAAGGTGTTATTGTGATTAGAAATTCGGCCCTAGGCAAGTACTGTATATGACTAGACGTCCGGGGGGGGGGGGGGCGAACAGCCCCTTCTCTGCCTCTATTAACTATTAATTCCAAAGATAAAGATATTATTATCGATTCTAATAGAAAAGTATTTAGAGAGACGAAATGTGGTATTTGTTTTGAAATAAAACGAAAAAATTTAACTTTGACACCCTTGAAAAAATCTTAAATGTATACAAAGAGTCCCACCTGTGGTCCTATTTTTTGATTTTTCATAGAAAAATAAACCATTAAATCCCATATTATATTTTTAACGATTCTAATATAAAAGAATTTAGAGACACAGATGTTATTCTTTTGATATAAAACGAAAAAACTTAAATATAAATTTCATGTTGAGTTGATTTAATGCAGGTTCTAATTATTTCACACGTCTCTGGTTATTACAATAAATACATCTTTGTATTTATGTAAAATAAGATGTTTCTGGATTTGTCTCTATTAACATATTTATTTATTTAGCGTATGACATACACACAAAATGAGTAATTACAATTCAAAATAAAATTCCATTTTCCCGGTTTAATATCGAAATTCCTGGCTTTTCTCCGGTTGTTGGAATTCCCGGTTTATTCCCAATTTTCCCGGTGAGGGGCCACCCTGTACAATCATTTACTTTTTGCATTTTTTTAACCTGAAAATCTGGAAAAGCCAGAATCAGTTCTCCGCATTGGAAATACAAATATTTTAGCACAAGAACGAACTTTCTAAGACATCTTTGTTCTTAAGTTATCGTGGGTAAAATTTGAAATTTGAAATTTACCGTACCGAATAATAAATGATTTGACTGTTTAGATTTAGAATCATGTAGACGTGTAATTGTTTATTGTTGAAGAGTAAATCTTTGAGTAAAAAGTTTTACGCTTTCTATAATATGTTAGATTGGTTACACCTCAGAGGACAAGCCAAGAGGATGGACTGCATTTTTAACATTCAGGTTCAATTCACAAAGGCGTGGAAACAAACAACACTTTGGGCATAATAAAAATTACCCAGAATTTAGTAGTAAATTACGTCTTGGAAATCTTTACTCTTCTTCTATCGGCATATGTCGTTTTATAACCGACTTCAAAAAAGGAGGAGGTTCTCTATTGGACTGATTTTTTTTTGTGCCTATGTTACCTCATATCTCCGCCAATTGTGGACCGATTTTGAAAAAAAATTTGCATTTGGTTCAGTTTACCTTCCAATTGGTCCCATTTTTTTCATAGGTATTAGACCTTTTTTGTTAGGTTTGTTCAGGAATAACTTCTTTGTTTATGAACCGATTTCGATGATTCTTTTTTTATTGGAAAGGGGCTATCTTAGGGATGGTGCAATAATTAATTTGGTCAAGTTCTGATGATAGAATCACTATTAATAACATCACTAAAAAGAGAAAAATAAAAAATTTTAAGAAAAAAATAAAACCGACTTCAAAAAAATTAAATGCAACAAATAAAAATAATTTTTAAGAAAAAATTAAAAACCGACTTCAAAAAAATTAAATGCAACAAATAAAATACACTAAAAGGTATAAAATAATTATTATCTTATTTAGTTACAACTAAACGACGAAATATTAACATGAAATTACTTTTTGAAGTCGGTGCCAAACTAAACTATACCTATAAGCGAGCATACCCTCCAAACGTACTAAGTAAGATCCGTCGAGTGCGATTCATAAAAGGTATATGTTTGGCACCAACTTCAAAAAGTAATTTCATGTTAATATTTCGTCGTTTAGTTGTAACTAAATAAGATAATAATTATTTTATACCTTTTAGTGTATTTTATTTGTTGCATTTAATATTTTGAAGTCGGTTTTTATTTTTTTCTTAAAAATTATTTTTATTTTTCTCTTTTTAGTGATGTTATTAATAGTGATAATATCATCAGAACTTGACCAAATTAATATGACACCATCCCTAAGACACCCCCTTTCGGATAAAAAAAGAACCATCGAAATCGGTTCATAAACAAAGAGGTTAGGTCTAAACAAACCTAATAAAAAAGGTCTAGTACCTATGAAAAAAATACGAAAAAAAATGGGACCAATCGGAAGCTAGACTGGACCCAATGCAAAAAAATTTTTCAAAATCGGTTGACAATTGGCGGAGATATGAGGTAACATAGGCACAAAAAAAAAAAAAAAAAAAAAAATCAGTCGAATAGAGAACCTCCTCCTTTTTGGAAGTCGGTTAAAAATACACTAAAAGGTATAAAATAATTATTTTCTTATTTAGTTACAACTTATCGACCAAATATTAACATGAAATTACTTTTTGAAGTCGGTGCCAAACATATACCTTTTATGAATCGCACTCGACGGATCTTACTTAGTACGTTTGGAGGGTACGCTCGCTTATAGGCATAGTTTGTTTGGCACCGACTTCAAAAAGTAATTTCATGTTAATATTCCGTCGTTTAGTTGTAACTAAATAAGATAATAATTATTTTATACCTTTTAGTGTATTTTATTTGTTGCATTTAATTTTTTTTGAAGTCGGTTTTATTTTTTTCTTAAAAATTATTTTTATTGGGTTGACAATTCGATCTGTCAGGGTCTCATCTTCGGCTAAGTTGTTTTGTATGGGTTTTTTATTAATTCAAATAATTATTCACATGTAGTTGTCTCGATAAAAATATATAGGTAATTACATTTTTATTTAATTTGCTTTTAACAATTAATTAGTTTTTTAATTTTATATCCCACTAATAATTCATTACAAATATTATTATATATTAGAATTTGCCAATTTAATTAATTAGAGCTATTTTTTATTAAAAATAATATTAATTCATCACTTTGAACTAAAGCAAAAAATTACCAAGCAACGCTCGGTGTACCAGGTTCTAATTATATATATATATATATATATAGAGTATATATATAGAACCGGTTTTCTCTAAAACGGCTGTAACGATTTCGCTAAAATTGTGAACTTATCAAGTCTAATAAGTTATTAGTTGTGTATAAATTTTAATCCGATTGAAATAAAGGAAGGGGTGTAAATTAGTCATGTTGCAAAATAAATACGTATTTTAGTCGTTCATATCTCGTCTTCGGTAAGTCGCAGAGGTTTGAAATTTGAAACTTAAGCTATTTTAGAGGCAGAAAGTTACCGAGCATTGCTCAGTACTCCAGGCACTTAAATTAGGGACGACTGATGAAGCCTAAATAAAATAATAATAATAAAATAAAACGTTGCGCAAATCGATGAGAATTATATGATTTCCTGTCCAAATACATCTTAATATACTTTTAATTCATTAAATACTTTGGATGCGATTGAATCTAATCATGTCATTTAATTTTTCTATATAAAAAAAGAAATAAAGAAATTAGTTAAAACGTTAATTAAATTGAACAATAGCCACATAAAAGTATATTGAAAGTTTACGGAAATAAAATAATTGAGATCAAATATATCAATTCAATTGCTTTCCAGATTTTTGTTGCAAAGAGCTCTCACTTCCCTATTGAAAAAAACTCTCTTCGTTCCTACTATATGTTAAAATCCTTCCGACATTTTTATTTATGCTAAGTGCGTCACGAATTTAACCCAAAAAAACTATTGTTATATAGAATTGAGAAATCTCATGTTAAAGGGCAACGTAAAGAAATTGAAATAAGAATGATGATGACGACCAATTAGTTTTACCAGAATAGAAATATTGTCATACACAATTAAAAAAAAAAATACAGAAAGAAATTTCTTGGAAGAAATTACATGCATACATGCACCCAGAAAATACAGACATTTTAGTATATACAGGGTGTTCCACAGAACTCGTTCATTAAAAGTTTTCATGGAAGGAGTGGAGAGAAGATTTTGAACTTTGACATATTTATGTTTTGGAATATGCTCTTTTTAAATAAATTATTAACAGCTTTTAGACACTTTCTGCTTTGCCACAATCGCTATCAACTTTCTTATTTTCTATAGAACTCCCCAAATATTTTTGCATCATTAGATTACGTGTTAAAAACTAAGATGATTTTGTATAATGCACTTGATGTCTAAAATATATAATTTCTGAGTTATTTTAGATTTAGTCCGCCTCCGTGGTCTAATGGTCAGAGTAACTGACTGGCAACTCGGAGGTCTCGGGTTCGATTCCCGGCTATACCCAGACATTTTTTCTGTAAGTATAGGGTCTGGTAATAAAAATTAAGTGGGAGATAAATTTAACCGAATTTATCGCGCGGGAGAATTTACCACTGCTCGAAGCCCCTAAAACCTTAGTAAATTGGATATTGAATTGTATCTAAGTTTCTGAGATTGGCTCGTGATCCCGGCTTCTTTTCCTTCTGCTCTGTTCTTTTCACGATGGAGAGGCCAGCCCATACTGGCCTTTAGGGGATCCACCTTCTGGTGTATCTCCTTCTCACATCAATATCATTAAAAAAAATAGAATTAATTTGATCAATCAGAACTCTTAATTTGATATTAAAGAATCTTACTTAATCATAAAAATTCAAATTTTATATCGAGGATGACCAGAATAATCGTTTATTTCTGAAAATATAATAGTTATTAATACTCGATTTTTTCAAATGGAACATAGAATAAATTTTAAAATTTTTGAATTCTACATAATAATTCAATAGGAGTTTATTAAATATTCCCTATACCTAAAATGAATAGTTTTTCAAATAAAAAATATTTTAAATTTCACTCGTCTAGATTTTATTTATTATGTAAAAATAATTAAGATCAATTCGTGTGTTGTCACCAATATATATATATATAAACTATAAACCTACTATGTCCTGTCTATTTTCAGCTTCCTCTGATGGACATTCAACAAGTGATCTATCCTAAATAATTATAGATTTTTTTTAAAACTAAGAAAAACCTAGGGAACTGGGAGGCCTTTTTTATAAAAGGACAGAGAGAGGGAGAAACTCATGAGCAAGCAAGAAGGAGATAAATGAATGCGCAAGAAGGAGCGCGCGCTTTTAAATTAGATAGAACGAGAGGGTAGGAGATTTTCGATGGAAAAGGATAAATACAGCACTCACGACGAAGAGGAAGAAAAAGAACAAAGTTAGCTGGGCAATAGATGGAGAAAAATCAGTTGTCTGTAAAGTCGGTTTACTGACGATAGTTGAACGTGACAACGTCATAAGAAAATACTGATGGAATGGTATTTTCTTATGACGTTGTCACGTTCAACTATCGTCAGTAAACCAACTTTACAGACAACCGATTTTTATTTAAAAAACTATTCATTTTAGGTATAGGGAATATTTAATAAACTCCTATTGGGTTTTTATGTAGAATTCAAAAATATTAAAATTGATGCCATGTTCCATTTGAAAAAATTGAGTATTAATAATTTTTAAATTTTCAGAAATAAACGATTATTATGGTCATCCTGGATATAAAATTTGAATTTTTATGATTAGGTAAGATTCTTTAATGTCTAATTAAGTGTTTTTCTAAAATCAATAGTTTAATTATTATTAATTTTTAAAGAAGAACGCTAAATTGGTAGATTTTATAAACTATCTTAAATAACTAAGAAATTATAAATTTTAGACATCAAGTGCATTATACAAAATAATCTTAGTTTTTAACACTTAATCTAATGATGCAAAAATATTTTAGGAAATCCATAGAAAATAAGAAAGTTGATGGTGATTGTGGAAAATCAGAAAGTATCCAAAAGTTGTTAATAATTTATTTAAAAAGAGCTTATTCCAAAACATAAATATGTCAATGTTCAAAATTTTCTCTCAATTCCTTCCATGAAAACTTTTAATGAACGAGTTTTGTGGAACACCCTGTATGTTACTCAAAATAAGTGGTTAAATGATAAATATTATACTTTTTTTAACACTGAGATGCTTTTCTTAATTTAATAATTGTTGTAATTATTTGTCCGCTAATAAACAAGTCAGCCTTGTTTTTTTTCTAAGATAACAGTAAAAATTTACTCATCATGCATAGACAATAAAAAAAAAGTTGTCAGATATTTAGATTGTAATCTTAAAATAATTTACAAGTCTTTGGCAAAGATTTATGTTGGTCGCTTAATTGCTAATTGACATTCATTTAATTCAAAAGGAAACGGAGATTTTCGCGATGTATGTCATAAAAAACTCCCGACCCATATAACCAGCAAAACCACCTTAATTTCGATCAGAAAATATTTGTTTTCTTGAATAGTAAATAGAGACATTTCTTTTCTGTTATAATTCTAGTGCCTTTGATACAGAGAGGAGGCCGCATCAGTTGTCGTCGTAAGGAGGCTGCATAAACAAGGAAATCAAAATAGAAAAAGACTGTCATCAATTTCTATTGAATCTACATTGCCTGCTACTCTAGACCAGTGGTCTCCAACCGACGGACCGCGGCCCGGTACCGGTTCGCAGAAATTTCCTGCCGGTCCACGAAAAATATCAGACTTTGTTGAATGAAGAATGGCTGGCAATTCTTGCTTATATTCAGTCTGCTCAATGAAGTTAATGTAGGGCGAATGAATCAGAAAATGATAAATTTTATTAAACCAATTATTTTACATTAATTAATGTATACATTGTATTTTAGCTTCGACTCCGGAGATTACTTCTCCACCATCGAGTGTCCTTGATCATCTTTAGTCCTTGTTTTTAATAAGAGGAAAAATCTAATTAGATAAAAAAACCTCTTTTTCCGATAATTATTTCAATTCCATTATTCCCCAATCAAGTCGATTGGTCATGCCTCATCTCCCCTCCTCCAATCTCTCACCAGAAAATGATAAAAAAAATTCAATTCATAAGTATAGAGATTCTCTCGAAACGTTTGCGAGATTTAAATGAACGTTTTAAGATTGTTTTTTTTTATAAAGAGTTTTATTGCCCAATCAAAAATGGGGTTTAATTCAAAACAAAAACTACTATGCTCCTCCTCAATTAGCTTAGAAAACAGGAAGTTGCTATTGAAGACACATGTATGGAGCATAGCCATGTACGGGTGTGAAACCTGGACAATTAGAAAAGCGGAGAGAAAGAGATTAGAGGCTTTCGAAATGTGGTGCTACAGAAGAATGATGAATATTAAATGGATGGATAAAATTACAAATGAAAAAGTTCTTGGAAGAATCGGAGAAAGAAGAACCTTGTGGAAGAGTCTGAAGAAGAGAAGAGGTCAGATGATGGGGCACACACTAAGACATGGGGGATTGCTTAGGGATATCTTGGAGGGGAGGTGGGAAAGAAAAGGGGAAGGGAAGACCCAGATTAGAATATTTCAACCAAATAATTGGGGATATGGGATGCCAGACATTTAGAGAGGTCAAACAGCTGGCGGGGGACAGAGTCGAGTGGAGACGGATTGTTGCATCAAACCAGTCTTAGGACTGTATACTCGATGATGATGATATTTATTATAATTTTGATTATTTGCTCATAAGAATTGGAGATTTACGTTATTTCGTCATTGAGCATATTATTAGAACTTGATTAAATTAATATGGAACCACCCCTAAAAGGTAGCTCCTTTCCAATAAAAAGAAGAACCATTGAAAACGGTCCATAAACAAAGAAGTTATGCCTGAATGCCATACATACATATCAAAAAAGGTACAATACCAATGAAAAAAAAAACGGGACCAATCGGGAAGTAGACTAAACCCAATGCAAAAATTCATCAAAATCGGTTCATAATTGGCGAAGAAATCGAATAACATAGATACAAAAAAACAAACTCAGTCGAATTGATAACCTCCTCCTTTTTTGAAGTCGAATAAAAATGGATGCGTTCAAAAAGAAGCTAGCTCTTTGGAATAGTCGCTTACAAGAAGAAGATGTAAAAATGTTTCCTCTTTTGGATGAATTTGTGATTTCTACTGATGTCAATAAGAGCGTCTTCTTCAATATAATAAAGGAACATTTAATAAGAGCATTATCTAAAAATTTTAGTAATTATTTCCCTGAAAATGAAGATCCTAAAGGTAATTTCTGGATTAATAACCCATTCTTGGAAAATATAAAGTCGTGTTCACTTGATTGTCTTGAAAAAGAAAAGCTGATCGAGTTGTCTTCGGATATCATTTGGTGCCCCCATATAAAACCATTTTCGTTATTTTTCAAATTGAACATTAGATTTTTAAAAAATATATTTTGGGACCCTCGCCCCAAACGGATAAATTCTTCTGACTTAAACTCTACAATTACAGTCCCTGAAATCGAAATCATCTGGGTTTGTCTTTGACATGCTTGAACTGGAAGATATACCAGGCAGGGACTTCAAACCTTCTATCCGCGCCCTTTTCGATTTTTTATTTTAATTTCGCCTTGAAACTATGCAACAATTTTATTTCATTTCGAGAACCAATTACTTTTCAAAAGAAAAAAAAGTTTCTACAGAAATATTTGAAATAAAGGATAATAATTTGAAAATTTTAAGATTCTCTTGAAATTATGAAAATACTCTAAATATTTGAAATTTTAGGGATGCGCGCATCCATGCACCGCACGCCACTGCTATCAAAATAAATAAAATTAAGGTTTTCTCTGTACATTGCTCCAAATCCCGCCAAATTTTGGTTGCACGCGTTTCAAGCTAAGTTATGAACGAAAACACCCTCAACAAAAAATTCCTGTCTGTATATCTGCCTGTATGTCTGTATGTCTGTCTGTGTGCCTGTATGTTTCCGTCGTTTCCGAGAAATTGCTCACAATTCACTTAAAAACGGCTGAAGGGATTATTATGAAATTTCATATTTACATCAGATGTCTTCTAACTTACGTTTTTACTTATATCGTATAACGTTTTGATATTTTGACCCCAGAAGGGGGTTTGAGGGGGCGCACGGATTAAAATTATCAAATAACTCCTAAACTGTTAACTATACGGCAAATGTTATTATAGGCAAAGTTGTAGGAGATGTAATTTCTGACAACTTTTGTTTAAAAAAATTCCCCCAAAAAATTACCCAAAAAGGGGGGAGGGTCAAAATATGAAAATTCTTACCCTTAGAGCCAATTTAACCAAATTTTGTATACATAATCTGTGGGTCTCTAGAAGGCTAGAAATTCAAAAACTAACCAGTCAAAATGGGGGGGGGTATCAAAAAATGAAAATTCTTACCCTTAGAGCCAACTTATACAAATTTTGTATACATAATCTGGGGGTCACTAGAAGGCTAAAAATGAAAAAACTGGGTGCGGGGTGGGGGGAACAGGGTGGGGATGGGGTACAGGATGGAGTGGAGGGTTTAGGTGAGGGTCCAGAGGCGTAATGGGAGGCTCAAGAGAGGGCCCAGAGGCTTAATGGGGGGGGGCGCGAAGTGAGGGTCCAGAGGCGTAGTGTGATGGTGCGGGGTGGGGTCCGGGGTGGTGGTGGAGGGCACGGGTGTGGGGTGGTGCAGTGAGGAGTGAGGGTTCAGGTGAGGATCCAGGGGGCTTAGTGGGGTGGGACGGGGTGGGTGGGTGGGGCGAGGGGTGGAAGGCGCGGGGGTGGGGTCTGGGGGATGGTGGGGTGGTGCAGTGTAGAGTGGGGGGTTCAGGTGAGGGTCCAGAGGCGTAGTGGGGGGTGCGGGGTGGGGCGGTTGTTGGGCACGGGTGCCGGGGGTGGGAGGTGCTGGGTGGGGTTCGTGTTTTGGGGGTTCAGGGGCGGGCCTTGCAGCTAGTCTATCTATAATAAACTTATTATAATCGGCTTGCGACACGGCACACCGACGTGATTTTTTTAATTTTAAAACCCAATAGTTCATGACAAAATAAAATTGATTAAAATTACGAAATTTAAATTATTATTTTAAAACTGACTGCAGAAGTCCAGGTGCCTTAGCCCTTGGCCGAAGGCGGGCTTCTCAGCTGGTATTATATATATAAAAATCCACTAAACACATTTATATACATGCAAATATTAGATTAAAACATGCATTATTTAATTTTATCTTAAATCCATATATATACTTATAATTAATGTTAATCGTCATTCTCCTTTAAGAGTAGAGGAATAGATTTAAATGTTTAATGTTAAAAATGGTAAATAAATTGAGAGTGAAGGTGAAGGTGGTACCTCTGGTTCTCTTTCATTGTAGGAACTCCATTCATCGGCCAAGCTCAATCTTTCCATTGGAAGAAGTGCAAGAATATCACCACCAAGGAGTAAAAGACAGGCTAAAAACTAGTCAAATACAAATGTTTATATTATACAAAATTATTTTAAATTCTAATTTATTTAATAAGAGTTCAACGAAGAGACGTGGAGCTTTTTAATATTTCTTTTATTTAAAAATTGCTGAGTTGTGTATCTAAAAGTATTTTTTTATAAATATTGGCGAATTCCCGCTTTTGTAGTAAAGGATACCTGAAACACCGAGCGATGATCGGTAATTTTTTGATTCAGTTAAAAGCGATATATTAATATTATTTTTAATTTTAAATTCAGGTAAAAATGTCGATTTTTGATCGCAGTCAAAATAAAATAACATTGAAATAAAACTTTATTTAAATTTTTACCAACGTTTACACATGCTGCGGCCATCATCAAAACATATTATCACTGGACACAATGTTTTGAATATAATTGCAATTAAAAATAATATTAATATACACCGAGGTTCTTTCATTGACACTTTTAAATCCTGAAGAAGGAAGCACGATCCTTCGAATTGTCGGATTTTTTAAGAGAATGAAATTGATATTCTATTAAATTATTTTATAGAAAAATACATTTAATTAATTAAATCGGAAAATTCTAATATATAATAATATTTGTAATGATCTGTTAGTGGAATTTAAAATTGAAAAACTAATTATTTATTAAAAGGAAATTGAATAAAAAATGTAATTATACATTTTTATCCGAGACAACCACCTGTGAATGATTGTTTCAATTAACAAAAAACCACTTAAAAACAACTTAGCCGAAGATGAGACCGTGACAGATCGAAATGTCAACCCAAAAACCCCCAACCCGTGAATTTCATCCAAATCGTTAGAGCCGTTTTCGAGAAACCGATTCTATATATATATACATATATATATATATATATATATATATATAGTTACTTAGATGCGACTAATCTAATCTCATATGTTCAATCCTGTATTAGCTCTGAAGATGGATGGCTATAACAAATGGACGAAACGTTAACGGGGATTTTTAAATAAAAGAAATATTAAAAAATTGCATGTCTCTTCATTGAACCCTCTTTAAAATTATTTTAAGTTTAGTCATTGTCTATACGTCTATAGTCAAATGCTTATTGGCACGGGTTTGAAATTTGAGCATAGGGGCTGAGATCTTAGCTGAACAAAATGGTAAATTGTTAATACAAAAATGTTTTGTTATTTGTAATATTTTTTTTTTAATTTTCAATAAATGGGGATTTTTATTACAAAAAATTGTTACAAATAAAAATAATCACTTGAACAATTTTAAAACAAAAAATTAAAATGATTGTAATTTTTTTTTTTTAATGCCAACTTCCTGTCAAATTTTCAGAAACATCGATCATTCACTAATAATATATATCAATGGTTCTCAACTTATGGGTCGCGACCCAAAATTGGATAACAAAGCATATTCTTTGGGTCGCGCAGAGTCGTTAATCAAATATTTTTCTTATTATTATAAGTTGAAAAATATATTTTGATTTATTCAATACTATAAGAAATGAAAATATGAAAAACATGCTCTTTTTCATTAAACTTTCCTTAAATCGAAAAGTACCTTTGGTTTTCTTAATTTTTACAAAATAATATTAAATGTGAGCTAAAAAAAGTCATCATTGAAAATTGAAGAAAATTTCCCAAGTATCGTTTAAAAAGATACAATTAAATTTTTTGACGGGGGGGGGGGGTCGCGACATGAACATATTTCTCAATTTGGGTCTCAGCTTAAAAATATTAAGAACCACTGATATATATTAGACACGTTTTACTTCAATGTAGATAAAATTAACATAAGCGATCAAATTAGGTTGCCTACTTTAAGGCGTTTTTTACCAAGTTCTCTGTATGGATCTAGTTTATTAATACTTAAAAATAGATTACTTTATATTCTCAACAAAAATTTATAAAATTACCATTCAATTCTAATAAAAGATTAAAAATTAAAAATTGTAATCTGATTCTTAAGTGGATTTAACGCACCAAAATGTCATAGAAGAAATATATCAAATTCAGTTATATTTATGTAATTTGACCATAGTAATTATTACTTTTGGTTTCGAAAAAATTTATATGATAGTCAATTTGGTCAAAAAATATATATTTAAATATGGATAGGATCGGCCGTACAATTTTCTAGATTTAAAAACTTTTATTTAGGTAAATTAACACAGTATTTTAAGTTGAATCTGATATTTTCCAACAAATATGATTACAAATTTCTTTAAAAGACAAAACATTGCCACTCATACCCTGTAATATTCAAATTAATAATATGATAACTCTAAACAGTCATTATGTTAAGATTTTATGATATTTTTTATGACACAACTGGCTATCTTATATATTTTTTCGAAACCTTAATCAAAATTATACATCCATGATCATTTTAATTTTTTAATTTTGTTTATTGGGCCTCCGATGAGCGGGCCGCCTCTTACAGAAGATAATAGTTCATTACACAAACTTCACACTTCGAGCTTCAGAACAAATTAATTCAGATTCAGAGCTGGTGGATGAGAGAGCCAGGATTAATCCTGACTCACATTTCACATTTCTTTTTTTTTTTGTATTTACAATTAATAATCATACGCCACCCGCTCTATATGTTCTTCTGCTGAAAGTGTAAAAATTAAGGAGAGATCCCCTCATCGCCCTATATGTCAAATTATTTATTGTTTTTGCGATATACCCAGGGCGATGAGGGGCCCCACTGCTTTATGCCACCACACTCCCTTCCACGAGGGTGTGATGGCCTCGACCCTGACCGAGCCCGCCCCGACGCCAAATCGCTCCTCTCAAAAAATAAATAAATAAATAAAATATCTATAACGTTTAGAGAAAGCGGTGTTGGTTTATAGTGAAACAAATTTCAACACAGGAACTATTTATCTATAGGCCGAAGCGCTTCTTAAACTTATTTCATTCGCGACCCCATTTCGACCAAAAAAAATTTTGCGAGTCCATATTATAGATGTATGGTATATAACATCATTTTTACTAGTAAATCAAAAATTAATTTATAATGAAGCAATTCTTTATAAACATATCTATTAGATATATACTATTTGACTATTTATTAAAGCTACATAATTACAATTATTAAATATAAATAATAATGATATTGGTCTCTTTATGGAAATAAATAGATTTTCGAAATATGTTTTTTATATATTTTTGAAAAATATATTAAAAATATAAAATTTTTGTGTTAAATTTATATTAAAATTATTTTTATGTTGCTCTAGTATAAATTTTATATAAATTAAACACAAAAATTTTTATATTTTTAATATATTTTCAACAAATATATAAAAAACATATTTCGAAAATCTATTTATTTCCATACGGGTCTGCTCTTGTTTCTTATTAAATTAAGAATCAAACAGGAGTTTGTCACCTTCAACATTGTTCAAATTTGATCTGGGTTTTGGATTTTATAATCGTCAATGCTGAGGACGTTGGTTTACTTAAATAAAATTATCTAATATAAAATGGCAATTTTACGAATTATGACAGAAATACCCCGAATTAACTAAACTTTAATTTTAGGCCGCTGCGCATTATAATTTCTTCATTGTCATTGTTGCCCGATGTTTTGCGTCCTCAAAATTGAGTTAATGCGACCTATAGTTTAAGAAACACTGATCTATACGAAGGAATTAAATCCAAAAAAATTATTTCATGAATAAAATAAAATAAAATTATTAATGTAATAATTTCTATGAATTGTAACTATGAATGTGCACTCAGTTAGGTCGGCAAATCTAATAAAATGAAAAGCATTATACAACCGCAAGCAGCTGAGTGTGAAGGCTAAGTCTTTCAAAATTGCTGTTAATTGAACTAGTGATGCCTTTGTATCGATATATCATGGATTAATTCTTGTTTATTTCTCCAGAAACATTTAATATCTTAGAAACAGACAAATATAATATGAGTTAGACGACGAATTGAAAATGAGTACAAAGAGGACATTTCTTAGTAAAAATAGCAATCGAATGGAGACAATGAAAGGAGGTGTTCTGCTCGAATGGACTCGAATCATCAGGTAACGGAATCACAAAAATCATGTTATATAAAAAAATCATATCGACAGGGTGTGTCGTCATCATAAAGGCAAACCAGTGAACAGATGGGATAGCAATTGACTACGGAATCCTGAACATGAGCATTCTGGAATGGACTCTAAATTCGACTGGAACCGAAGGCACGCTCTCTTATTGTCCCCTTCAATCTATAAAAATCCTGGGCGCTACTCTCGGCAAAAAGAAATCAACTCTAAAATATTTGCAAAAAAACTGAAAAAACACATTTTTAAAATGGTAAGCAATGAATCAAATGGATCAAAAAGTGTGGGGCGCAGAAACGGATGTACTTTGCAGACTGATCCTCGACAAAATGTCCCAGCGCTGATTGATCAAGTTACTACATAATTATTCTTGAAACTTCTTTTAGAATCGCGTCTTGCAGCTGTTCTTTTTTGTTAATATAATTTATTTTTTTTACTTTTTAGTCTTGAATTATTTTTAAAGAGAAATCGCTTGCGGAATCTAACAGAATTGAAATGCATTTATTTTTATTATTTTTTATATACTTACTCATTTAAATTGAGTAGGAAACACTCGTTTTGAGGTAGAGAAATGTTTGCGGGAATTTTAACAGAACAAAAGCCACATGATGCTACATGATAAATACATACATCACATAAAAATTTGAATTGTTATTTAAATCACACATACCACTTGTATCATTTATTGAACACCGAACAAATAATATTGACAATATTTAACTACTACTTGTTTGTGTTCTAACAAATAATTTTAATTAATCATGTGTGATTTAAAATAAAAATTCAAATTTTAATCAAATTAATCACAGAAAAATAAAAGCTTCAACAGCTTCATTACTAACATACTCATAGATACAGACATACAGGTGAAGCTAATATAAAGCGTGTAATAAAAATAAAAATATTTACCTGAAATAATATTGAAGACATGTTTTAATTTGTAACACCATGAACTAAATTAAATGATTAATGTAAAATGGGAATCAGACGATTTACATTGACTAACAACGAATGAGTAAGATTTTGCCAAATAGAAAAGTTTGCATACTGGTTCGGTAGGGAGGTTCCAATGATGAAGGAAGAGAGGTCAGGGTGAACTGAGCAGACCTGGATGGTCGGGTTGTGTTTAAAAGGGGGGCCGTGGCTAGGCTTCCTTTATAGATCGGCGGGGCACACCCACGCCTGGATGCGGGCCGCGGGCCCCACACACTCCGGGCCCCACTTCTGTGACTCTTCTTCTTCGGCCCCTATTATGAACATGACAAGGTGAACATCCTTGCAAGAGAGACCACAGGCAAAAAATCCTTCTTATGGATCCGGAGTAAAAATTGAAACTAATTTATAACATTTTTTTTGTTAAGAAAATTAGATGTAGGTACCTACCTATAATTATACTATACAATTATTTATTATTCTAATGAAAAAAATATACATTTTCAAAATGAATACAAATCTAAGAAGAAAAAAAACAATCTTCAAAAAGTATAATAGATTCATAAGACATTTCGGGAGAATTTCTCCCTTTATCAATAAAATTATTCAAGTAACAAAAAAGAAAAAGAAAAAAATTGTTTTCCTAAGGAAATTCTTCCGAAACGTTTTAAGAATTTATTAAACATTTTCGTTTGCAATTTTTCAAGTGAAAAAAAAAGAAAAGGAAAAAAAATTGTTTTCTCTAAGATTTAGAAAACTTTTTTTTTCATTTTATCACTTGAAAAATTACATTGGTAAAGGAAGAAATTCTTCCGTAACGTTTTAAGAATTTATTAAACATTTTCGTTTGCAATTTTTCAAGTGAAAAAAAAAAAAGAAAAGGAAAAAAAATTGTTTTCTCTAAGATTTAGAAAACTTTTTTTTTTCATTTTATCACTTGAAAAATTACATTGGTAAAGGAAGAAATTCTTCCGAAACGTTTTAAGAATTTATTAAACATTTTCGTTTGCAATTTTTCAAGTGAAAAAAAAAGAAAAGGAAAAAAAATTGTTTTCTCTAAGATTTAAAAACTTTTTTCTTCTTGCTCACTTGAAAAATTGTATTGATAAAGGGAGAAATTCTCCCGAAACGACTGAGAATTTATTAAACGTTTTGAAGATTGTTTTTTTAGATTTGAATCCATTTTGAAAATGTATATTTTTTCATTGTAATTAATTTTCTCAAACAAAAAAATATTATAAATTATGTAGTTTCAATTTTTTACTCCGGATACTTAAGAAGGATTTTTCTCCCGAAACGTCTTAAGAATTTATTAAACGATTTGAAGATTTTTTTTGAGGTTTGTATTCATTTTAATTATATAAACAATCAATCAAAAATTTTATAAAGTAAATTGTAAGTTGTCTTTTTGAAAAACATTCCATTTTAATTTTCAAAAAATGACACACTCAATTTTTTTATATTTAAAATATACTAAAAGAGTTCTTCATTGATAACTTTTTTCAGCCAAAGAAGAATTTTTCAAATCAATTCTTAAATGAATGAAGTTCTTTGCTTTTTGGAGGCAATTAATTTCTATGCTAAGCTAACAGCCCAAATAGCAACGTCACGTTAGCGCTTGGGTTCGATCCCAAGGTTTGAAACCTTCTGACATGTAATATATACAAAATTATCAGTAAGATAATTTTTTACTATATCACATTGTCTCTAAATTGCAAAATTCTTTATTTAAGTAAATTTTAAATTCAAATAATTACGCGAAAGGATTTAAAATTTTTTGAAAGAAATTTCATATATTTTTCATAAAATTAAAATTATTAGATTAAATTCGTATTCAGAGTATAAAGAATCAAACAATTTAATTGAAAAGTTTTTGTTTTGCCGAGAATAGCAGAGTTGTTGATTCACAAAGAGAAACAAAGAGGTTGTCCTCTGCTTGATGCAAATAAACATACACACATATATATCGAGATGATATATGATATATAGAAAATACTAAATTTTTTAGATTTAAAAATAAATATCTCCGGAAATAAGCACACCTTTGAAATTTATAGAAAACCCACAGCTACTGACATGGTAATACATAAAAATTCTTGTAGACCAATGTCACATAAACACGCAGCCTTCCATTCAATGATACATAGACTAATAAATATACCTCTATCAGAAAAAGCATATTCACAAGAATTAGAGACATTTAAATAATGGGTACGAAGCAAGCCTTATAGACCAAATGTTAAATAAAAAAATTGAAAAATTAACCCTGGAATCAGTATATTCACAAAAGAATGAAAAAGAAAAAGAAAATCCTAGAATAGTTCTCCCATATTATGGACAAATTTCAGAAAAATTAAAACAAAAAATGAAAAAATTAGGGTTCAAAACAGTATTCAAAACTCCAATTACTCTAGGAAAAGATTTAGGTTCAAATAAAAAAGACAAATTACCAAATATAGTAAAAGAAGGGGTTTATAGTTTGAAATGCAAAGATTGCGAAGCAATCTATGTAGGGAAGACCGAGAGAAATCTGAAAATTCGATTAAATGAACACATAAGAGATTTTAAAAATAAAAAGTGCGAAAATTCTTTTGCAGAACATTTAAATTCAAACAATCACTCCTTCCCAGAAGGTATTAGATTAATAAAAGGAGAAAAGAACCCAAAATTAATTAGCGCAATCGAATCTTTAGAAATTTTGAAATCATTCAATAGAAATTCAAAACACTGTTTGAACAATCAAATCGAATTATCGAATAGTAATCTGCTTAAGATGTTTGCTAACAAAAGATAAAAGAAAAAAGGATAAAACCCTTCTTTTGTCAGCCTTTCTAAGGAGAAAGGAGAAAGGGAAACATATTGTTATATTTGAATGTGAGCCCAGATAGAATGTCTTTATTAGTTCCTAGCCCTCCAGAAGTGACGAAAGAACACCAAGTTTTCAATATCCATATGATATTGACTCCATGAAAAACATTTATAATTGAAGAAAGACTGATGATGAAGACCAAGTCTTCGAAACTATAGTCTCAAACAAATAAATAATATATATACAGATATATCATCTCGATATATATGTGTGTATGTTTATTTGCATCAAGCAGAGAACAACCTCTTTGTTTCTCTTTGTGAATCAAACAATTATTGATTTTTTTTACTTTATTTTTCTAATCTCGACGTTTTGTCCACAATTTGAACTTCTTCAGGTTCTTAGATTTTTCAGGAAAAAATTAATTGCTTCCTAAAAATTTAAATGCCTTCCATTAATTTATTCAGGCACAGACCTTGTAAATACACCAGTACTTCAAATCCGTAAAATGCATCAACATTACAATATAATAAAAGTTGTTATCGGGAAATAAGGACTATATTTTGTATGCAGATAATTTATATTTTATTGCCAACGTTTCATCAACTTTGTTGACTTCTTCGGGACTCTAAAAAGTGATAAGGCTTCAATTAATAAAGAATACAACATTTTCAAATCAAAATCAAAATTGATCTCAAAAACCACGGTGTAAAAATTTGAAAATACCCAAAATAAGGACCACCTTAATGTAAATATGTATGAAAAAATTTCCTTTTCTAGATTTTTGATCTCGTCAATGATGGTTTTTCTTTTGGGCTTTCAATATTTTTATATTTGTTTTTATTGGGGTGGGAAGTAATAGGAACTAGAGTTTTTAGGAAGCCATCATCCGAGTCATTAAAATTTATATTGATGCTAGTATCTAAATATGGTAGGCGAGAGAACCAGAATCATTTTTAAATTTTTTATTTCAGACTCTCTATCTAAATTTTTTCTCTCTCTTCTGTTGATCCAATTTAATGATCATCATCAGTTTATTAATAAAATAAGTGAGAATAAATTTAAAAATGTATATATATTTTATATTTATTTTCCAGTAGACATCAGGCATCAATTAATTTTCTATTTACAGATATGCTTCTCTAGTTGAACTGTTTGTCAAAAAATCTTTGCTTTATTATTATTAATAATTTTAGTTTTTGTCTTTCTAATTTATAAGCATTAGTATAGAACAGAGGTCGAGGAACTTTTTTAGTATTTACCCCAAAATATTTTTGCTTAGGTCTCTGTTACCCCTTCATTCTGAAGAGCAAAAAAAAAGCAAAGTAAATGTATATTATTTATTACTAGATGAAAGACCCGCCGTCGGCGGCCCTCTTGCTAGACAAGGGGCTCGTCCCCTGGACCCCAGATCCGCAAACCCCACCCACCACACCCCCCGAATCCCACCCCGCACCTCCGTCCTCACACACCACCACAAAACTCCACCCCGCACCCCATCCACCTCTGACTCCCACCCCAGCACCACCCCACTACGCCTCTGGACACTCATCTGAACCCCCCCACTCAATCAACTCTGCACTACCACCCTCGCACCCCACCACGTGCCCTCCACACAGTCCACCACACCCCTGCCTAAAACCAAAAGACATTTTCCACCCTCCCCGTTTGGGTGGTTTTTGGGGGGGATTTATTTTAAACAAAAGTTGTCAGAAATCACATCTCCTACAACTCTGCTTATAACTCAAATTTGCCCTAGGGTTAATAGTTTAGGAGTTATTTGATAATTCTCATTCGTGCGCCCCCCCCCCCAACCCCTTTTGGGATCAAAATATCAAAACGTTATATAGCTATAAACGTAAGTTAGAAGACATCTGATGCAAATATGAAATTTCATAATAATCCCTAACAGCCGTTTTTACGTGAATCGTGAGCAACTTTTCACAGAAACCACGGAAAGAGACAGACAGGAATTTTGTTGGCGGAGTTTTCGTTCATAACTTTGCTTGAAACGAGTGCAACCAAAATTTGGCGTGATTTGGAGCAATGTACGAGACAAACCCTTAATTTTAGATAATATATATATAGATTTATTGAATTAATTGGAATTTACATGAAAACTATCTGTAAGTAAATAAAAATTGTAAACATTAACATAATTCAAACGCTTTTGCTTTTAAAAAATGATGTTGTTTTATTTTCGCTAAAATGTCTTCAAAATTAGGACTTTTTGACGTGAGCGCAATTTGAATACAGTCCTCGACATTCAACCAATTTCTGTTCTTATAAGTTTTTACGTTTAATAAAGACGGAAATCCGTGTTCCATAAGGTATGTCGTTGCAACTTTTTTATGGCCTCCTCATGTGCAATTTTAAAAGCCTTTGCAGCTTCTGACATCCAAAAGGACGACAGATCTCTTCAATTCTCAAATTGTATGCGAGCTTTATTATTACTCGGAGTTCAAGAAGTGCTTCTGCCAAGCCTTAGCAAAAAATATACCAACACTCAACATGACAAAAAACGCACAACTTTTATTAATGTTTTTATATATTTTTTTAACTTTTATCAATTTTACTATTTTGAATTGAAAATTGAAAAATCTATGAAACTAAAAATACTATAATATAATAATTAATAAAGTAAAGGGTGTGTAGTTTCACAGTGAATGAAATAAAACTCAAGAGGTTTATGCAAACTCAATATATTTCGGATTATTAGTCCATAATCAGGAGTTTACAGGTTAAAACTAATAATATTTGAACATGTGATTGCAAAAGATAACATCTAAATCATACATACCAATATACACAAAAAAAAACATCAACATTTAACAATAATGAATTTAATTTTAAATACAATAAAATTAAATTTTTTAGACAAGTCAACATAAATAGAGAAAAATATAAAATAAAAATAAAAATTACCAGCAAAATTCAATAGGACAAAAAAATAAAATAAAAAATATAAATAAAAATATAAAATTACAAAAATTTAAATATTAAAATATATAAATATAAATTCTATTGAATTTTGCAGGTAATTTTTGTTTTTAATTCTTGTTTTTATTTTATATTTTAATGACTTTTGCGATTACATGTTCAAATATTATTAGTTTTTAACCTGTAAACTCCTGATGATGGACTAATAATCCGAAATATATTGAGTTTGTATAAACCTCTGAGTTTTATTTCATTCACTGTGAAACTACACACCCTTTACTTTATTAATTAATTTCATGTTTTACCTAAAACCTACACCACTTTCACTAAGTAAAATATAATATAATAGTTTATAAAATAGAAAATTTTAAAAATGTCCTTAATACGCCCGATAGTTTCAATGTTACTTATATAGTAATTTCCAACGCCCGGAATCGAGTATGGCGGATTGATGAAAAAAAGAATTATTTACTGCAAAAAATCTTTACAGGGTCAATGACCTTCCTTCTCTGCTCCCTTTTTGGGGGAAAAAATCTGCATTTATATTGTAATTATTTTGATTTGTTATGTCCATTGATTAAATTATTAAAGTTGTTATCGGGAAATAAGGACTATATTTTTTATGCAGATAGTTTATATTATATTGCCAACGTTTCATCAACTCTGTTGACTTCTTCAGGAGCTCCTAAAAAGTGATAAGGCCTCAATTAATTACAGATTACAACATTTTGATTTTGATTTGAAAATGCAATCTGGATTAATTGAGGCCTTATCACATTTAAACCAAAGTCAACAAAGTTGATGAAACGTTCATATGGCTCGAAATAAAAAAAAAATATATCCCCAAGTTTCAAGTCTCTTTCTCAATTTTAACCAGTGCCGCACAGCGGGAACAAGTTTCCCATCTAAATAATATGGGGGTTTTCGGCATTGACCGGACAATTTTGTATTCCGGCCAAACTAATGGTTTAAAAAATTGAAACTCTGTAAACCTTTATCCTATATAATAGTCGCTATCTTTCGGAAATTTTCACAGATTTTTAGCTATTATAGTTTTGGAGTCATAAATTACTAACACTAAGATATAGCAGTGTTTTGTCTAGCTGTAACTCCAAAATTATATTAACTAAAAATCTGTAAAAACTCTGAAGGGTAGCTACTATTATAAAGATAAATTATACAAGGTTTCAAATTTATTGAACCATCTTATTGATTTCTTCTGGGGAGATGGCCCAGCCCAACGCTTTTTCCAGCGTTGATCTATTTATTTAATATTTTACCCAGTAGCCTATATTCCCAGTCAAATATTTATTTATTTTTCTTGACCATGGCGGTTTTCTGCCTATTTATTTATTTATTTTTTATTCACTACGGCAACTTCCTGTCTACTTATTTATTTGAATGTTTTTTAAATTATTTATTTTTAAACATTTCTTTAAACCCAGTGACATATTCTATTTATTTTTTGTTTTATTTAATTAATTATTTATTTATTCTTCCCAGTGTATTTATTTATTTATTTTTATTGTTTGGACGACGTGCGGTATTCCCTTTTTTATTTTTATTATTATTATTATTTTATTCTTGGTCGCAGCATACTAAGGTTTCACACCGTTCTGCTGTGGCCACACCCTGAGCCACTCAACCGGATCCTGAGTGGGAGGATCAGAGGGCTATAAGGGGAGATGTAAAGGCCCTACAAAAAAAAAAAAAAATTTGGTCGGAATAAAAAAATTGATTGTTCAATTCCATGTTATTTAGATGGGAAACTTCAATGCCATGTTATTTAGATGAAAAAAATTTTACATCGCGGTTAAAATTAAGAGACTTGAATCTTGGGGGATGTTTTTTTTTATTTATTTCGAACCATGTGAGCCAATGTCAGCGAAAAAATTCGAAAATACCCAAAATAAGGTCCACCCTAATGCATATACACCAAGGGACCTTCGAGGTATACGCCAGGAGTGGGTCAAAAAAACTGTATTTATATTTTCGAAAACAATTTAGGTCTGAAAAAGTTCCCTATTGTAATAAGAAGAAAAACGGTATAAATAAAAATTAAAATCACTTAGCATCTTCCGCTCGCGCATCGAACTTGAAACTTATGAAAAATAGCAAAAATCACTATATTTTTGTAATTTTTTTCTATATAGTTAGTTAAAAATTTTTAAATTATCAAACTGGTTTTTTATCCTTGTTTTATCGTTTAAATAACCTAAATAAATTAAATTCTGATCAATAATATACTTTTTTTTACGTTCGCGCAACATCTTAGAAAAATTATATTTTCTCCTCATATAACAATTCGATCTATAATTATTCATCCACAAGTTCAAAATTTAAAAAGTGCATATTCTAATCAGTTTTGTTTCAGTTTTTGAGCATTTTAGTACCTAAACTAGGATGCATTTTTTCCGCAAGCCAATCCGGGACATTAACCCCCCCCAATTAACAATTTTTTTTCATATTTAAAAAAATTAAAATGAAACTATAAAAATACAATGAAAAAATTATTTAAAGTATAAAAATAATGCATTCATATATTCATGTACGCAGAAACGTGCGAATAAAATATAATCGAATATTATAATATTCACATGATATGATCAATGATCTAATTCGGGACATTTTCCTGGACATATATTAATACGGGACGAATGGTCACCTAACCAGAACTAACCTTTTACAACATTCCGTTCTTGCAATATATATCGTGGATATCAGAATTCAGACAAAAAGACAAACATACAAACATTATTTTTCTGCATTATTCAGATATTTATATACGCACAAATTTGGAAAAATAAAAGTCAACTTCCGAGTGTCGCCAGCCAAGCTATAAGTTATTAGCACCCGAAGGGTAGAGTACTTGTCGAAATTATTTCGAAAAAATAAAATATAAAATAAAATAGCTTTTCATTAAATACAATTTTTATAAATTTCCATTAAATAAAATAAATCATTTAAAAAATTTCTCAGAATTTTCATTTTTTATTATACCACCTAATGGGGACACACAATACTAAAGAAAATTAGCTTAACCACACACCTTTCTATTCTATTTATTGCTAATTATCATCTTAACAGAAAAAATCTTTTTGAGATTATCAAAAAGAGGAGACTGCGATTCCCCACGGTGGTCGGGTTATTTTTTATTTTTTTTTAATGAAAATATCTCAACCATATCTTAACCACTGTTAAAGCTGCAGCGCGCAAGCTTGGTCTCCTATTTAGGTCTAGACGCTGTTATACTCCAAGTCAACTTCTTATACTGTATAAGGCTCAAATTCGTCCCTGTCTCGAATATGGCTCTCATCTGTGGAGGGGTGCCGTGCCTCCAAATATTCTCTTGCTACACTAGATGCGATTCAGAAGCGAGCAATTAAACTAATAGGAGACCCGGCTCTAACCAACTCACTCGACTCCCTGGCTCACCGAAGAACCGTTTCTGCCCTTTCCCTGTACTACAGATACTATCACGGTGTCTGTTCAGTCGAGCTGAAATCAATTATCTCCTCTAAAGCTCTCTTTACGAGAAACACGCGGTTTTCGAACGCTCAGCACCCCTTCGCTGTCAAATTGGATAAATGTCGAACAAGCGCTTTCGCCAACTCTTTTATCCCTATGACTTCCAGAGACTGGAACTCGTTCCCTGCCACCATCTTTCTCGCGACTTATAACCTTCAGCTATTTAAGACCCGTATCCACAGACCGCCGCCCAGCCCATAAAATTATTTCTTCTTCTTTTCACGATGGATGGGCCAACCCAGGCCTTTAGGGTTGCACCTTTTTGGTGTAACTCATTCTCTCATCATTTTCATTTAAAAAATAAAGAGAGAAAGAGTTACACCAAAAGGTGCATCCCTAAGGTCTAAAATCGATAGTTTACCCAGAAAAATAATATGCATTCCGTACTTTTAGGATTCTTCTTCTCATATCAAAAATATAAATTTTGATTCAGAGACTTCACTATTTTATTATAATCGATTATCAACAAAAATAATATTACTATTTAAGAAATTCTAATTTCTTTTTCTTGTACATTTGATACTCTCGAAAGCACAGAAATAGATGGATTATGGACTTTCTGGCTGTGAAAGTCGGAAAAAATCGTATTGTCATATAGATAATGACTGTATGTAGCAAATATTCTTGAATTTGGCAGATATATTTGTATTATTAAACTATATACCTCAAAGTCGACTTTTAACTTTCTAGCGCAAACTATTCACTAACAAAAAATTACCAAATTAATAAAATTTGCAGACAGCATACAGAATCTTGGAAAAAGTTTTTACGAAATATTTAATTAATTAAATATCAATGAGTCATTATTACGATACCCATAAATTACCCTAAACAAGTTAAGAGTAAAGCCTAGTTTACACGGACTTAGTATTTTCCATTAGTACTATTCCATTTACTAATCACTTAGCAGACTAACTGTTTAGTAGTGGTTCACACGTCTCTACTACTAACCAATGTAATTAGTGTATAGTGAAAGTTGCAAGATGGCAATTCGAGTTGTCAAACACCGCATTTTTAATCATTATTTGAACACTATTTTAAAATCGTTAATAGATGAGTTTGAAGAGAAATTGAAAAATGAAAAACGCGCGTGGACAAGGAATTTTTATTGTTTTTTCTGCTGTCCACTTTTCGGCCATTTCAATAAATATAAAAGGGATATAAATAGGATATGGTCAAGTATTGTAATCGTGCATGGAAAAAGTGTTTTTTTTTTGCTTCTTTTTTTCGAAATATCTCGAAAACGGCTGAAACTATTTTGGTTAAAAAAATTGAGCGAAACCATGGCATTTCGGTCTACAAAAAAGCCCTAATAAGTGAACATCGATAAAATTATATTTCGGGATAATAATTGTTTTGTCAAAATGTCTGTTAGTCTGTTAGTACGTTACCAAATTTTTGTGGACGAGCTAGCTCAAAAACTAGTGTGAATATCAAAACCAAATTTCAGACGTAGTTTTGGTGCATTGAGATTAAGAGCTGATTAGATTTTGGTGCATATCGACCCAAAATCAAGGGTGGTGGAGGCGAGGTTAAAAATTAAAAATCTAGGCCATTTGAGCAAACTCAACCAAATTTTCTATACATAATCAGTGGGCCCACAGTAATCTAAAAATCCAAAAACTAACCGCCCCAAATGGGGAGGGGTGGTGTAGGGTCAAAAAATTAAAAAGCTAGAGCCTTGTACGAAACTCAACCAAATTTTGTATACATAATACGTGGGCCCACAAAAGTCTAAAAATACAAAAACTAACCCCCCCCCACACACACATTATTATTAAATATTAAATATAAGTGAGGGGCCGGTTTGTATGGTAAATTCAAGTGGATGGCCACATCAGAACCTGTCAGTTTATTTTGAATGAATTTATTACTCAAATGTCACACCACTTGTCACAAATTTAGAATTAATTTAAAAAAATTAATTTCCCAAATCTATAAGTCCCTCTTCACTAGGCAATTACCTGTGGAGTTGCAACGTAAATCGCCGAGTATCGTCAATTTGAGTTGCCTGTGCGAAGTTCAAATGAATAATGAATTTTAAATTATTATTGAATGTTTGATTCCGTTTTCAAAAGATCATATTACATAATTATCAAATTCATTAAATATTTGAATTCCTAATAATATAGTGAAAATATATAGGTAAGGGAAGGTACTTGCCATTAGTAAATAGAAACCATTTCAATTCACTCGAACTTGACAATTTACTAATACTAACCAATTATATTGTGTGTTTACACGACACAGAATTACCGCTTAGTAAATCCAATGTGAACAAGCCGTGTTAGTGCTTAGTGACAAGAGGTTTTTTTTTTTAATGATATTGATGAGAGAAGGGAGATACACCAGAAGGTGGATCCCCTAAAGGCCTGTATGGGCTGGCCCCTCCATCGTGAAAAGAACAGAGCAGAAGGAAAAGAAGCCGGGATCACGAGCCAATCTCAGAAACTTAGATACAATTCAATATCCAATTTACCAAGGCTTTAGGGGCTTCGAGCAGTGAGTAAATCCTCCGCGCGATAAATTCGGTTAAATTTATCTCCCACTTAATTTTTATTACCAGACCCTATACTTACAGAAAAAATGTCTGGATATAGCCGGGAATCGAACCCGAGACCTCCGGGTCAGTGCCAGTCAGTTGATTTCTGACCATTACACCACAGAGGTTTGACAAGAAAGGTGATTTGACATCTAATTGATAACTTATAGATTTATTAAAAATATTTTTTAAATTAATTTAAACTAAATTGTTGTTATTCTCATGAATTATCTGTATTCTTGATGATTGTCAGTTACTAGCTCTCTTAAAAGTTCAACTGAAGCCCTCTTAGCAATTAATGCCTTGTCCACACATTTTCAATTCCTCTTCAAGCTCTTCTATTAAAGATGTTAAAATAATGTTCAAATAATGATAAAAAATTCGGTATTAGACCACTGCCCTCCTCATGCCCCCCGTGGGATCGAAAAAAAATCTTTAACACCCAGGAATTTTAGCCCGACCCGACCTAACTAAACAATGTTTAATGTACCGTATGAGTTTTTGTATTTAAGCACTACCGCATTAGTGTATTCTACTAAATATTTAATAATGTAATTATTTGTCTTAAAGCTTAGCCCCCATACTTAAAATTTATCTGCGGACCCTCCTCTTAGGAGCTATTCGAATACCTTTTTCTTCTTCGAGTGCCATACCCGAAACGGGTGTCGGCGCCTCTCCACATATACCTGTGCTGAGTGTGTAGTAGTTGTTTTACACAGATATATGGGACCTACTTTTTAACGCCGGTTCCGAACGGCTAATTTGGAGAGGTTGTCTAGGCAATTATACTCTTGGTAGGTTGCCATTACTTTCCAAGAGGAGGCGACTGCAAATATCTATCTGCCGAGACTCGGTCTCGAACCAGCGATCTCCGAGTCAGTGACCCAACACTCTAGCCACTGACCCACGGTCGCCTATTCTCCTTATATTAATGTCTTGGAAAAATCATTCATTATTTTTGCCTCTTCTAGAAAATTAAAGGAAATTTACTACTCATCCAAATAAAACGGTATAAATTAAGAGTTTGCTCTTCTAAATTTAAGATTTTTCTATTAAGTAGAATAAAAATTTTAAAAAAAAATTGTAAGAAATAATAAAATATCAATAATTATAATAAAATCTTTCTTATTATATTAAACGAGCAATTCTTGTATACAAAGAATGGGTTTCTCGAAAAGGGCCCAACGATTTGGATGAAACTCACGGGTTAGGTGGTTTTGGGGTGACAATTCGATATATCATGGTCTCATCTCCGGCTAAGTTGTTTTTGATGGGTTTTTTGTTAATTGAAATAATTATTCACAGGTGGTTGTCCTGATCAAAATCTATAATTACATTTTTATTCAATTTCCTTTTAATAATTAATTGTTTTTTAAATTTTAAATCCCACTAATAAATCATTACAAATATTATTATATATTAAAATCAGTGAATTTAATTAATTAAAGGTATTTTTCTATAAAATAATTTATTAGAATATCAATTTCAATCTATTAAAAATTCCGACAATTCGAAGGATTGTCCCCCGGATTTAATAGGGTCAACGAAAGGACCTCTGCGTATGTTAATATTATTTTTAATTGCAATTACATTCTAAACTTTAGTAAAAATATAAATTAAATTTTATTTAATTTTATTTTGACTGCGAATAAAAATCCATATTTTTACTTGAATTTAAAATTTAAAATAATATTAATATATTATGGTTTTTTATTGAAGCAAAAAATAACCTAGCATCGCTCCTCCTCCAATATTCTTCTCCTTTAGTGAATCATAAATTAATAAAAAATGCTAAGTAAATTTTATTTTGTTTCTTCTTCTCTCTAATAACTATTTTACAATCCTAGAAAAAGCGTAGGCCGTTTAAAAAATCTATCGGGAAAATTGCTCAAGTCGGAGGAGAGTCTATATGAGAATTTGATCCTGTCAAAATGTCTTTCTATCAAATCTGAAACTCTCCTTTTAAGAAGCTTGATGTTAGATTAACTCTTAGCTAATTCCACTAATAATCATTTATTGTTTTTCCTCTAATCTGTTAGTCTGTTTTGGAATATGTCGATCATTGGACGAGCGGTAATAAAAATTTCTATCAACTTGTTTTCCGGTGTTATTTGTTCCAATCGGTCACTCAACTGTGATTCAACTGAAGGACTTTTTTTCTCTCCCCCCCCCCCCCATCACACAATCTATTAATCTTGCTCAATGGAAATGGAAGCCTTCTCGACGTTTTAATTAGAGTAAAAATATATCATAGGTATGATATAATAGATGATTCATTAAATTAAAATAGGTGTGGGTTTATTTTCCAAGCTAAGCTTAAAATGTTTTTATACTCTAGGGGACTCAAAAATTCGGTCCCTCCTTGAAAAAAATATTTAATATTTTTGAAGTTATACTTCTTTTGGCCCATTAGGGGAAAAAGACAAGAGTGAAATTTTAACATGATCCCGCATCCATAATAAAAAATTAAAAGGCCTAAACCCAAAATACAGGGTGGGGCAAAAGATTTACCACATTTTGAAGAGGTATAAAAAAATGAAAAAAATTTAACTAGAAAAAAATTGAATGTATTTTTGAAGTTATACTTCTTTTGGCCCATTAGGGGAAAAAGACAAGAGTGAAATTTTAACATGATCCCGCATCCATAATAAAAAATTAAAAGGCCTAAACCCAAAATACAGGGTGGGGCAAAAGATTTACCACATTTTGAAGAGGTATAAAAAAATGAAAAAAATTTAACTAGAAAAAAATTGAATATATTTTTGAAAAGAACATAAAATATATATTCTTTTTTAATGTGTTTTAAACATTATCAGATAAAATAAACTGCAACGGATCGTTGCTAAACTTTATCCAATGTACTATCTTATTCTAGTTTAAAGTACTTTAAAATATAATTTTAGAAAAAACCGTTATATGACCTTTTTGGCGGTCCTCACGGTACTTGATTATAATATTAAATTTCATCAAAATAGGTTTAGTCATTTTCAATATATTTAGAAAAAACTAAAAAAGTATTGAAATAAAGTACTAATGTTTGTGGGCCGATATGTACCAAAAACTAATCAGCGCTTCATTTTGTTAAAATAATGGTAGGTTTTCAATTATATTTCAATCAGTTCAAAGGTGTGGACTAAAAAAACGATAACATACATCCATACATCCACACGCACTTCCTGAAAAAATCGCACTTTTTGGCCTATGGACGAGACCCCATGTAATTTTTAGCAAAACCGTCACGTGCTAAAATTTAATCTAAATGAATACTACAATTTGTGACTTTAATTGAAACTATGGGTTCCGTAGTCTTTATCTGAGGACCCTTTGAATTCGCGCTTGCCACGAGACCGATTACAATACCTTACCCATGCTTCGCATTGGAAAAGGGGGAAGTATACATATTCTGTTGGCTCGAAATGCAAAAACGAACCACCCTAAATGGGGGGGGGGGGGCGGATAAAAAAATGAAAATTCTACCCCTTTTAACCAAATTTTTTGTTTATCCCCTCTTCTTCTCCTTTTTACGATGCAAGGGGCAACCCAGGCTTTTAGGGGATGCACCATTTTGGTGTATCTCCTTCTCTCATCAATATCATTATAAAAAAAAATTGTATACATATTCTTTGGACCCCCAGAAGGCTAGAAATTCAAAAACTAACCAAATATTGTATACATAGATTGGTCGAAAGGGCTAGAATTGTCATTGTTGACTCCCCCCATTTTGGGTGGTTAGTTTTTGCATTTCTAGCCTTCTGTAGGTCCATAGAATATGTATACAAAATTTGGTTGAGTTTGGTCGAAAGGGCTAGAATTTTCATTTTTGCCCTTCTAATTAGGTATTAGAGTAGTACTTAATTACTTTATACTATACCACCTAATGGGGTCACACACAATACTAAAGATAATTCGATTAACCACTCACCTTTCTATTCTATTCATTCCTAATTATCATCTTAACAGGAAAAAACCTTTTTGAGATTATCAAAAAGAGGAGACTGCGATGCCCCACGGTGGTCGGATTTTTTTTTTTTTTTTATGAAAATGGTGAGAGAAGGAGTTATACCAAAAAGGTGCATCCCTAAAGGCCTGGGTTGGCCCCTCCATTGTGAAAAGATTAAGAAGAAGTGTTTTTATGGGTGCTTGTTCGATTTTTATTCAATTTAACAGCGAGGGGGTGCTGAGCGTTCGAAAACCGCGTGTTTCTCGTAAAGAGGGCTTTAGGGAGGATAAGTGATTTCAGCTCGACTAAACAGACACCATGATAGTATCTCTAGTACAGGGAAAGGGCGGAAACGGCTCTTCGGTGGGCCAGCGAGTCGAGTGAGTTATTATAGTTAGGGCCAGGTCTCCTATTAGTTTAATTGCGCTCTTCTAAATCCCATCCAGTGTGACAAGAGAATTATTGGAGGTCCCCCTCCACAGATGAGAGCCATATTCGAGACAGGGACGAATTTGAGCCTTATACAGTTGACTGGGAGTACAGTTGAGATATGGTCATTCCAAGTAAGGTCATATCCTAGTGTAATGATTAGCATTATTTTTTTTTCAGTCTAGATTAAACGTATCGTTAGCCTGATTGCAGAACGTTGACTAATAAAGGCTACTGTTAATTCTACTTTTTGCAAAATATAATATAGGTATAGAATATAGATGCATCAGCCTAATTTAGGAATTATAAAATTTTTCCCTGCCAGGCGTCGTTTTGTATAAAGGCTAGACTTTTTGCACACATAGGCTAATTTTTATCAAAGGCTGCGACATATTATTATATATGCAAATTTTAAGTGGCCGAATTTTTGTTTCCGTACCTGTATAGGTATAGATATAATGGCACCCTTTTTCTATTACGGCCTTTTTGTTTACCAAATAGCCGTTACAATTTTATTGAAGAGTTCCTGGAACACCGAGCGATGCTCGGTAATTTTTTTCTTCAGTTAAAATCGAAATATTAAAATTATTTATAATTTTAAATTCAGATAAAAAGGTCGATTTTTATTCGCAGGTAAAATAAATTAAAATTGAAATAAAATTTAATTTTTTTTTCTTTAAGCCATCAACAAGACATCATTGAACACAAATTCTCAATGTAATTGCAATTTAAACAATTTTTATTAGAAGCTAAAATAAAATAAAATTGAAATAAAATTTAATTTTGGTTTTGCCAACGTTATGGCCATCATCAATACATATCACTGGGGACAAAATTTGAATGTAATTGAAATAATAAACAATACTTGACCATATGACCATATTCTCTGTATGGTAAAGTAATAATATTAATATATACGGTGGTTCTTTGGTTGACCCTTTAAATCCTGAAGAAGGAGGTACAATCCTTCGAATTGTCGAATTTTTTAAGAGAATGAAATTGATATTCTAATAAATTATTTTATAGAAAAATATCTTAATTAAATAAAATTTTCTAATTTTAATATATAATAATATTTGTAATGAATTATTAGTGGGATATAAAATTAAAAAATCAATTAATTATTAAAAGAAAATTGAATAAAAATGTAATTATACATTTTTATCGAGACAACCACCCTTGAATAATTATTTCAATTAACCAAAAACCCGTCAAAAACAACTTATCCGAAAATGAGACCGCGATAGATAGAATTGTCAACACAAAAACCCCCTAACCCGTGAATTTCATCCAAATCATTAGATCCGTTTTTGAGAAACCGATTCTATATATATATAAGAATTGCTCATTTAATATAATAAGAAAGATAAGATAAAGGGCCGCGATTTTATAAGGTGACATGACCCGTCAATTAACATAATTTGGATAATAATAAGCCAAGTACATATATTTTATTACTACTACGGTCACCGATACAACAGTTTAAAGCTTCACCTCTTACTTAACTTCCACTGCTTTCAACATGCCAAGGTTGCTGGTTCAAGAATTTGAGACCACTTAATTATATAAGAAAAATTACTAATATAATTGCATAAAATAACTTTTTTTAAAAAGTTTAAACGTGTTGCACCAATTAATTTGATTTACAAATGAACTTAATTTAGATAACTAGAACTAGATTATTAAGAATATTATGAAGTGGCAAATATATTTTATATCTAGATATAAAAAAAGCTACCTACTTAAGGAATTAAGTATTATATAATTAAATTTTTGTCATATCTTATATTGAGGTAACCACGGAATCAGCAGAAAATATACTTTTATCTTACGAATATCCTAAATAATTACTTTAAAGAGTAAAACAAACATTAATCATAATAATCAAAATTCGACCCCCTCCATAATAATTTTGTAAAAACTTGATTTTTGTAAATTTTGTGGTAAATAATTTTATTTATTTTCTTAAAAAGACGGAATGGTAAGCGAAATAAGTAGGTTATAATGAAAGGGAGTCCATAATTTATTTAAATTTTATTCAATTTCCGACGTTTCGGAGGTCATAACGCCCCCCCCCCAACGGCAGGGCTCATGGGATGAGTAACAACAACGACAAACATTTTTTTATGGCAAACTAACCGTAAATAAATATATTTCATATAGCCCAGGATCCAGAAAGTCTAAGTTTACGACCTCGAAAGTGTAGGGGACAACTTTTGGTGGCCGAAAAATCTCGAAATTTTCGACTTTTTCCAGTTTTTCGCTTATAACTCAAAAACGGTCTATATTTTGTAAATAACTGCCCTATAGTAAATTAAAGAGGGTAAAATCTCGGGACGATTAAAAAAAATTTAAAAGTAGTTTGATTTTTTATGGGGATACAAAAAACAGGTTCCCGGATCATTTTTTAATATCCCAAAAACTCGCACTGATTTCGATTTTTTCCCATTTTGACCAGGAGCACGTTTCCGACAAAGACCACTCTATATATTTTAGAACTAGATTAAATTTGCTACAATTTAAACAAAGTTTCATCTTAATTGGATAATAGTAATCTGTGCCGCAATGAGGTTGAAATTTTGAAAAACTTCAATTTTTTGCAAAAAATCGCAGTTTTTCTTTCATAAAATAAAAACCACTCATCCCAGAAACTTGATTTCTATCTCATTCTCTAGGATATTTTGTTGGCTTGAACGTTTATTTGAATTACTTTATTGATAAAACTTTTACATTTATAGATATCCGGCATTTTCCATGACACTTTTGAGGATTCGGATCATAACCTGTCCGGAAAATGCTGGACATCTATAAATATAAGAGTTTTAACAAAAAAGTGATGCGAATAAACATTCAAGTCAACAAAATATCTTAGAGAATGAGATAAGAATCAAGTTTCTAGAATGAGTGGTTTTCATTTTACGAACGAAAAACTGGGATTTTTTGAAAAATTGACAATTTCTTGTCATGTAAAATGCTGGATATCTATAAATATAAGACTTTTAACAATCTTCAATTGAATTGTACTTAATTTAATCTAGTTTAAAATTGTATAGAGTAGTCTTTGTCGAAAACGTGCTTTTTCATGTTCAAAATGGGAAAAAAATCGAAAAAAGTGCGAGTTTTTAGGATATTCAAAAGTGATCCGTGGGGCTGTGTTTGGATCCCCAAAAAAATCCAAATACATTTGGATTTTTTTAATCGACCCGAAATTGTGCCCTCTTTAATTTACTATAGGATGGTTATTTACAAATTATAGACCGTTACATTCTGTTAACCGCAAACTTTTCTCTATAAAAATAATTAAGACTATAAATTAGTTTTTTAGTATTGTTAATTTGTTAATTTATTGTATAAAAATGTATATTGTAACTGGGATAACTCCATATATCGAATAAAATAAATTAAATAAAAAATATGTGTGCGTCACGGGACGCGCGGCAGAAGTGATAACTAATCTAAGTTGAACTATTTAATATTGAAGTTGTTTAACTTGAGGAAAGCTTAAGTTATTACTTAAATTTTAATTATATCAATATGATAATGTAAGGATATAAGGATCATAAAATCTTTTATCTATAAAATATATTCAATAAATTCTATTTATAAAATACATAGCTATATATAATATATTCAATTATTTCCACACTTATAATAAAATCTAATTCAAAAATATTAATTTTAGTAAAAGTAAAAAGCAAAGATTTTTAAAATAGTTCTATGGTCTAGTGGTAAAGTGTCTCGCCTCTCACCGGGTTTTTCTCAAAGCCTTTTCCCGTGCAAAAATTTCATTATACAAATGTAAATAAAATTACAAAAAAAAAAACTTATTGTAATATTAAAATTAAAAAAAAAACTATATTATGTAGAAAAATAATCTACTGGGATCCATTTAAAATGGCCCTTTTCTTTTTTCATTGTATTAAATTTAAGATACTTCTTTTGGATTGTTAGAAGTAACTTTGTATTAAATTATAAATATTTTTTTTTCTGGCTAACATCCTCTTAAAACAAAAAAAGTGTCTCGCCTCTCATGCAAGAGGTCTCAGGTTCTAATCTGACATCCGGCAAGTCTTTATTTTAAAGAAAATTCTATGAGCGTTGCTGAAAATTAATGCCGCTCTGAAAGAAGGGGAAGCTGGCTAGACATACAGGAACCGTAACGCGTTACGTAACGCGGTTTACCCTCCCAAATAAGTTATCACTTCAATAAGCGAAAATCTGGAAAAAGTCTGAAAATTTCGAGGTTTTTAGGCCACTAAAAGTTGTCTCCCACACTTTAGAGCGGGGTGTCCAACCGTTTGACTTATTCGGGACACATTTTAAGAAAAAAATTTCTCGGGCCGCAGATAAAATATGCTAATACTATTAATATTTGTTAATCATAAAGTTAATACTGTAGAATAATGATATTCACCATAACAAAGAATACATTATGTAGATATGAGCTGTTTTTTTTTGTTTTTTTTTGTAATAATTAAATTATCCAAAAGATTTTAAAAATTGTATTTAAATGTTTACCTTGTCTATCATGAAGGTTGAACAATTCTCAAAAAAGCAGTTGTCAAAAGAAATACGTAAAACGCGATTCCCATAAAACACAAATATTAATCACTTGACTCTCTGGCTGGTTGACTCGAAATGAAATAAATGCATTTCAATGCAAAAAACAGAGCAAAGGGAAAAGAATCCCGTTACTTGATTAGATATCAGCAAGGAAAATAATTCTAGATTAAATAAAAACGTATTCAAAACATGCCCAATTGATTGGAAATTGTTTTAAAAAAACTAGCGTGTGCATCAAGTGATTTTCACTTAACTTTTCCTCATTAATTAAAAATCAACATTTTAAAGGAATAAACTTTTAAATAAATATTTAATAAATAAAATAACAAATTATCATCTAATATTGTAATAAATTCTATCACACATTTACAAAATCAAATACTGTTTTACAGGTATTATGAACAAATATTATTATTGGTTATAAATAAACAATAGTCAACCATATAATCACTAACAGACATTTTGACTAAATAATTAATATCTTTAAAAATATAAATCTTCAATATACGACGTTTTATTATAGAAGTTTTAATTACTGTAGTACCTAATAAATATTTTAGAATATTTAAGAAAGAACTTGATTATTTTTTTATCTCTTAGTGAGCTTCTAATTTTACATATTGGAAATTTTATTTTTGAAAATAGCTTTTCGTACATGTAAATACATATTATCTACTTACAAAAAGTTACATCATGAATATTATGAAGCCTGTAATATTTGTTTCTGGGAAGATAATCATTAGTACCTGGAGCCCCCGAGCGATGCACAGTAACCCCTGCCCCCCCCCCCCCCCCCCGAAACCACACACCTCGCCCCCACCAATGCACCCCCCACACCGCTCTACCCCACCACAACCGCGCCTCCCACCCCCGGATCCCCCACAACTGCACCCCACCTCCTGCACCTCCCACATCCACACCATCCCGCACCAAGTTTTTGCATTTCTAGCTTTCTAATGGTCCACATACATAATCAGTAGAGATTGTGGTGTTGGTGCAAGGTGAAACATCTTTAATAAAGATAAGAGTAAATAGATATTTTATTTAATATGGATTTACTATGAGTTAAGGATACTGGGTCACTTATTTCACATTAATATACATACATATTATGTGTATATTTGTTTACTCGTACACCAATTTACCCACATTCGTTCATATTGATAAACATTATAAAAAAATAAATAGGAAATAAATAATAAAAAAATAATCGTATAGGATCTGAAATAAAAACATAAAATTAAATAAGATTTGTTTCCAAGTTATATAAAAAAAAGCCACTTGAACGACTTTATTTGTAAACACACCTGTTTTGTTATGATTTAGACACCTGTTAATTTTTTTTTTTCTTGGCTTTTCGGCCTCTCTAGCCATAAGCCATTTACGATACTAAGTATTTTATTTAAATTTGTCTCTACCTCGGGGGTCAGATTTTAGCCGGATGCCTCGAGTCGGATTCGAACTCGGGTCCTCTTGGTTAGCTGGCTGACATGCTACCGCCTAGCCTACCCGACCCCCCACCTGCTAATTAAAAACAAACAAAAAATTCCTAATTTTAATATAATATATTAATATTTGATATAACCTATTAGTGGGTTTTAAAATTAAAAAACCAATTAAAAATAAAACATAATTGAAAAAATGTAAACAAACTTTTTATTGAGATTTTCATTTATCAATAATTATTTTAATTAAGAAAAGATCAATTAAGATTAAATCTATCGAGGTCCAGACCTAGCCAGATCGCTTTCTCATCCTCAAAACTTGTTAATAGAATTTGTTTCATCAAAATCGGTAAAGAGTTTTCAAAATAGAACAATGATACAAATATATATATATATATATATATATATAAACAATTTTGCTCGTTTAATAAGAGTAGATAAAATTCTAATAAAGAGACATTATTAAATTTTTCTTCAGATCAGTATCTAATTGTATTTCTATATATTCAATCAGAAAGTATGCAAGTAAAAATTTATATCTAATGATAATGGAGGCGAAAATAGACCAAAATGGTGATTATTTTTCTGAAAATCTTGAAATCTAGTTGCAGATTCAAAATTTAAAATTATCACTTTTATTTTTCGAATACTTTTCAGTTGATTTTCAGATTTCTTATTTCAGAGAAAAAAATCATCAAGGCAAATTGTTTCAGATACAATTTCTAATAAGTACATATAATGTTTTAAATAAGTTTATGATTTTATGTCGGGCAGCATTCATTGAAGTGCTGGGCACTTCAAAAAGTAATTTCATGTTAATATTTCGCAGTTTAGTTGTAACTAAATAAGTTAATAATTATTTTATACCTTTTAGTGTATTTTATTTGTTGCATTTAATTTTTTTGAAATCAGTTTTATTTTTCTCTTTTTAGTGATGTTATTAATAGTGATTATATCATCAGAACTTGACCAAATTAATATGGCACCATCCCTAAGATACCCCCTTTCCAATAAAAAAAAAGAATCATCGAAATCGGTTCATAAACAAAGAAGTTAGGTATGAGCAAACCTAACAAAAAAGGTCTAATACCTATGAAAAAAAATTGGGACCAATCGGAAGGTAGACCGAACCCAATGCAAACATTTTTTTCAAAATCGGTTCACAATTGGCGGAGATATGAGGTAACATAGGCACAAAAAAAAAAAAAAAAAAAATTCAGTCAAATAGAGAACCTCCTCCTTTTTTTGAAGTCGGTTAAAAAGGACGTGAAATAGTAAGTCAAGCTTCATTGCTATACATTTCGGCACAGAGAAAATTTGCTCATATTAATTAGCAAGAGAGGTCAGATGCGAATGAGACGCCCAAGTTCAAAAATGATGTCATTATTCTTGAGCCTAGAATTATACAGGATGGGGCATAATGATCTACCACATTTTGAAGAGGTATAAAAATGAAAAAATTTAACTAGAAAAAAACTGAAAATATTTTTGAAATGAACATAAAATAATTTTTTTTAATGTGTTTTAAATACTATCAGAAAAAAAGGGGGGAGGTCAAAAATGAAAATTATAGCCCTCTGGACCAGCGGTTGCCAAAGTGGTGGTCCGCGAGAAAATTTCGCTGGTCCGCAGAAAAATGTGGAATATACTTTCTTTTCTATCTTTTATTTGTTTTGTTTGTACAATTTTTGTTTATTTTGTTTATTTTATTATGGTTTATTAATAAAGCTTTCATAACTTGGTTACTATTAATAGTTTCATTTTATTAACTAGGTACATTTTATGTGTTCTTTGATCACAATTTTTTATAGAAATATATTTAACAATTAAAAAATCCTATTAGTGGTCCGCGGGATTTAAATTATGATTTAACTGGTCCGTGAGGTCAAAAAGTTTGGCGACCGCTGCTCTGGACCAAACTCAACCAAATTTTGTATACATATTCTGTGGACCCCAAGAAGGCTATAAATGCAAAAACTAACCACCCAAAATGGGGGAGGGTCAAAAATAAAAATTCTAGCCCTTTCGACCAAGCTCAACCAAATTTTGTATACATATTCTGTGGACCCACAGAAGGATAGAAATGGAAAAACTAAACAAATTTTGTATACATTGTTTGGTCGAAAGGGCTAGAATTTTCATTTTTGGCCCTCCTCCCCATTTTGGGTGGTTAGTTTTTGCATTTATAGCCTTCTGGGGGTTCACAGAATATGTATACAAAATTTAGTTGAGTTTGGTCGAAAGTGCTAGAATTTTCATTTTTGACCCCCCCCCCCCACATAATGTTTAAAAAACTTTTTTTTAATTTATTTCATGTTCTTTTCAAAAATATATTCAGTTTTTTTCTAGATAAATTTTTTCATTTTTTTATACCTCTTCAAAATGAGGTAGATCTTTATGCCCCACCTTGTACAACATCGAGCCTTGTTTTTATTGAAACTAATTAAATTTTAAGAACACGATTTTTTAAACCAGCAAACTCTGTTGACAAATAATAGACCAAGTGAATTATTAAATTACTAATTTCATTTGCTTTGTCACCTACATCAATATAAATAGAGAATAAATGTAGAATTTGTAACAAGAATAGCAGGGAATTGGACAAAAAATTAAAAACACAGAGTTTTTATTAATTTTAATTTCGTCAATTTATTTTGACCTCCTCAGAGGCCCATTTAATCACGTTGTCGAATAGTGAAATTGTTTTTTGACAAAGAGTGGTTAAATGGGCCACTGAAGAAGTCAAAATAAATTGACGAAACGTCTGGCCCATTTAATAAAAACTCTCTGTTTTTAATTTTTGTCCAATTCCCTGCTATTCCTGTTACAAATTTATTATAGACCCGAATGATACAACATTAAATGTAGAATCTTTAGAAATCAACTTAAAAAATGAAATCTACTAATAATAATAACTTAGTTTTCGTTTCATCTTGACCATTACTCTAGGAATGTTGATATATAAATCATTTCAAAGAAGCATATCAGTGATTTATACAAGAAAAATAATTTCAAGGATCCTTTTTTGTATTAAATGAATAAAGAAATAAAAAGCCGACAATTAGTGAAGACTAGTAGAGAGAATTTAAATGTTCAAGATATAAAATGGTAGTTTGCCAGAAAGTGTACGCCTACGGAACTTATTTCCAACACAGAGCACGTCAAGAAATGGCAGTTTGTGTCTTGACATCTTAATTTTGTTGAAAATTTATGTCTTTTGAATTAATCTTTCATTTCATTCAATTTATTAGTTCATAATATTATAATCCGTTATTTTTTCCCAGCTCAGGTAATAATTTATTAAAATGATGATTGAAAAATTCTCACTTACGCACATAAATAGTTTAGATAATTTTTACTTTACCATACGAGGTATGGTCAAGTATTGTAATCGTTCATGAAAAAAGTAGGTATTTTGCTTCATTTTTTCGAAATATCTCAAAAACGGCTGAAACTATTTTGATTCAAAAATTGAGCAAAACCATGGCATTTTGGTCTACAAAAAGCCCTTATAAGTGAACATCGAAAAAATTATATTTTTCGAGATAATAATTGTTTTGTCAAAATGTCTGTTAGTCTGATCGTCTGTTAGCCTGTGCGTTACCAAATTTTTGTGAACGAGCTAGCTCAAAAACTAGTGTGTATATCAAAACCAAATTTCACACGTAGTTGTGGTGAATTAAAATTAAGAGCTTATTAGATTTTGGTGCATATCGACCCAGAATTAAGGTGGTGGGGGGGGGGGGGTTAAAATTTAAAATTATAATTGAAAATAATGGAAGGCAGCCCAGAGGTAGTGAGGAAAGAAAAATTAACACATATAAAATAAGGTGTAATTTATTTGAATCCTTCCTCCTTTCCTTTCAAACCGACGTTTCGGAGGATTTTTCCCTCCTTCTTCAGGGTTTCAAAGGGTTTGAAAGGAAAGGAGGAAGGATTCCAATAAATTACACCTTATTTTATATGTGTTAATTTTTTCTTTCCTCACTACCTCTGGGCTGCCTTCCATTACTTTCAATTAAAATTTCTACCAGTCCGTCTCTCTCCAGAGAAAATTTCGTTGCAATAAAATTATAATATTTTCAAACTAAAATAAAAAAAAAATAAGATATATGGTAATATAAAATGAACCTATAATAACGAAAATATTTTTTTCTCAAGTCAAAATTAGGGGAGGGGGGGGTTCGAAAAAATAAAATTCTAGTCCATTTGAGAGAACTCAGCCAAATTTTGTATACATAATCTGTGGGCTACCAGAAGACTAAAAATGCAAAAACTAACCGCCCAAAATGGGGGAGGGGGGCCAAAAAATGAAAATCTTAGCCCTTGTATCAAACTCAACCAGAAGTGTATGGTAAAGTCAAGTGGATGGCCGCACCAGAACGTGTCAATTTATTTTAAGAACAACCGAGGGGTGAACCGCGACCTAATATCGTGTACACCTGGTTCCACTTCCATTTTCATTTCCAAGTAGAGTACAATAGATGAAGGAGCATTATCTAATGAATTCCAAAATAATTCCACATAATTCCATAGACGTGTACACCTAATTCCAATCGCGGTTCACCCCTCGAGAATAACTAATTCCTTCAAATCGTCATCATCTGAAATTTTCTCAATTGTACGAAAAGAGATTACCTAATTATCCATTCTTCTGAAGTTTTTAACTCTTGAGAAACAAAATGTATCCATGGACCGATTTTGAAAGTACATATTTCTAAATTATTTACATGCTCATTATGAACAATAGGAATTATGGATCCAGTTTTATCCATAATTTCATCAAGTAATTGTAATTGGGCGAAAAATACAATTTCAAAAAATGGAAGGTACTTTTTTAGACAGCATATTCCCTGATTGAAAAGTCACCAACCGCCACTGATATATAGGTATACGTATGCAGTGAGCCAAATAAACTGCAACGGATCGTTGCTAAACTTTATCTAAATTCCATTTACACGTCATTCCGAAACCAACATTATTTAAAGATTAAGCATCGCTTATAACGCCCTTTCCCAAAAAACATGCGTTTTGAATTTTACTATAGATACCAACAGAATGTCTAGAATTATAAAAATAAACACACTTTCATATATTTAAATACTAACTATCATAATTATTATATCTGATTTACTCTGTATTATTGTTTATTATTTGTATGTTTAACTTTATCGTTTTTTCTCTACTTTTTACTAAGTAGTGTTTCTTTGTATTACTTTTTGTAATGTTTTTAAAGGCACATGCCGTTGAAATAAATAAATAAATAAATATATTCATTTGAAATATAAATATGTTTATTCCTTTATTAGTAATCAGATATCACTTGCAATTTGCAGTTCATGTTGACTTTAATTCAAAAATAATGGTCTATTCTCATTTAATAGTCGAGGAATAACCATTCTACATTGGATTTTTGACGTTTCGATTATTATTGGTAACCATTGCCGAAGACATGGAGAAATCGACTTAAAATAAAAAATAGCCATTCTATTAACTAGATTAAATTTGATACAATTCAAACAAAGTTTTATCTTAATTGGATAATGGTAATCCGTGTCGCAATGAGGTTGAAGGTTTGAAAAATTGCAATTTTTTGCAAAAAAAATCGCAGTTTTTCCTTCATAAAATGAAAACCACTCATCCAAGAAATTTGATTCCTATCTCATTCTCTAGGAAATTTTGTTGACTTGAACGTGGACTACTGTCATGGAAAATGCTATTATAGATATCTATAAATCTAAGAGTTTTTGTCGAAAATGTGCTCTTTCATGGTCAAAATGGTAAAAAATCGAAAAAAGTACGAGTTTTTGGGATTTCCGGTAACAGAAAAATTACGCCAATTTTCAACTAGCGCTTGAGCCCAAACGGGCGGTTGGAGAAAAAACCTATAAATATGTAGAAAATTTTATGAACTTTCATTTTGAAACGGAAGGTTATTTGCAAAAAGTTGATAGATTTCGAGTTATAAGCAAAAAACCGCCAAAAAATGATATTTTTTTTAACTTTTTTGGCATTTTTGTCAATATTCCTTCACGAAATTTTGTTAGCAAACCTCAGATTCGGATTCAGCACCTAAAAAATATATAGGATCAAGAAATCAAAACTACCCCAAAATTTTCCCCCGTGGGGCCATTTATAGAACAATTTAACAACTACCTTAAATTTTACTTGTATTGACATGTCAATTGTCCTGAAAACTCATGAAGCAAATTTTAATTATGAAGAGGACTGTGACCTTCTATTATTTTCAGGAGGCTTCAGAAATCAATCTAAATAAGATTGGAGTAATTTTTGGAGACGGACTGATAAGTGAATTAAGTGGATATTGATGAGGCAGTCCAAAAAAGAAGAAGATAATTTACACTATCTTTTTATTCATAAAACCGACGTTTCGGAGGCTATTCCCTCCTTCTTCAGGGTTTTGAAAAGTCAGTGAAGGAAATTCAATGCGACATTCCCCTCTGTCTCCTCTTTCAGTGGCAGTAACAATAATATCTTGTATTTCATTCTCAGCAGAATTATTACATTATAATTCTGCTGAGAATGAAATACAAGATATTATTGTTACTGCCACTGAAAGAGGAGACAGAGAGAATGCCGCTTTGGATTTCCTTCACTGAATTTTCAAAACCCTGAAGAAGGAGGAATAGCCTCCGAAACGTCGGTTTTATGAATAAAAAGATAGTGTAAATTATCTTCCTTTTTTGGACTGCCTCATCAATATCCACTTAATCAATCTAAATAATTTTACACTTTGATATAAGTTTTCAACTAGCAATAATCGCACCTCGGATAAACCTCATTGGTTACGATATATTGCCGTGAGAGTTGAATAAAGTATAAGTTTATCATAAATCATTGATGATTCCAAAGCATCAAAAAAAGATAGTTTAGTTGTTTAGAAGTAGTAGATATACGATTTGAATACCAATATCTAGTGACTTTTCCTTAATTTAAAAAACAAAACCATAGTAGTTTCACATAAAATATCCATTACATTTCATGTTAATTTGTTGTTGTTTTTTGCAATTGATAAAATTTAAACTAGACTAACATTATTTCCTTATTCAGTGATAGAGACTAATTGACCATCAATAAATCTTATTCTACTTTCTAAAGAAGAGAAGTTTTAATCGAATATCACGAATCCATAATTAGAAGTCGATAGATAGTTCAAGCTGTTGGAAATTCACTTCTTATACATGTTTATAATGGATTCACGCCCGTACGCTCGCTCTACTTGTGCACGTTTCGCATAATATAATAAACTAGAGATGATCCTTTCTTAGTGATGATTGACTTGACGTCGGTATGTAAAAGGAGAGGCCCCAAGCGATGCCGACTCCCCCATACAACCAAGGTTAATTCGGGACTTTAACCTCAAGCACGCCCAAGTTAACCATCATACTCATCCAGGAATCAAAAAAATGAACTTGAAAAAATAATATTATTAATTCATTTTTATTTTCGCTTTGATCTAAATTAAAGAAACAGTCTTAAAAAAAAAATTTATATATATAAATATAGTACCTGGAACATCAAGCGATGCTCGGAAATTTTTTGCTTTAGTTAAAAACGATATATTAATATTAATTTTAATTTTAAATTCAGGTAATAAAGTTCGATTTTTAATCGCAGCTAAAATAAAATAAAATTGAAATAAAAATTGATATTTTTACCAACGTTTACACCCGCTATGACCATCATCAAGACGTATCACTGGACACAAAGTTTTGAATGTAATTGCAATTAAAAATAATATTAATATACACAGAGGTTCTTTCGTTGACCCTTTTAAATCTTGAAGAATTGTCGGAATTTTTAAGAAAATGAAATTGATATTCTAATAAATTATTTTATAGAAAAATCCCTTTAATTAATTAAATTGGCAAATTCTAATATATAATCATATTTGTAATGATCTATTTCTGGAATTTAAAAAAAAACAATTAATTTTATTAAAATAAAATTGAAAAAATGTAATTATAAATTTTTATTCAAACAACCACCTGTGAATAATTATTTCCATTAACAAAAAACCCATCAAAAACAACTTAGCCGAAGATGAGACCGTGGCCTTCGGCCCTGCGTCACCTAGTCCCTGGCGGGGAGCGTCTCGTTTTATGGTTAAAATTTATATAGATAATAGCTGACCCGACCACGCGTTGCTGTGACTAACTCTTATGCTTTAAAAAATAATAATAGTTTGGAAAATAAATAATTATAGAATAGGTATTAAAACAGTAAATGTATTATATATTACTTGTCAAAATTGTTCCCATAACCAAAAATAATATTGACAGTTGAAAGATTTCCAAAAAGCTATTATCGGCTATCTTGTTTGTTTGCTTTTACCCCCCAGAGAGACACTGGCGTTGTTTCCTCAAAAAAATGTTTTTTACATGCCACAGGTGTGATATATGTAAAAACACTCGTGCATTCGAATGGAATGTTGTGTGAAAAATTCAAAGAAATCGGTGAAGAATTTTCGGAGATCCTTCAACGTATCACTTAAGCGTAACAGTACATTTTTATTTATATAGATATACAAGAATTGCTCATTTAATATAATCAGATAAGATAAAATAAGATAACTATTTAATTATTATTACTTTACCATACCGATGGTCAAAGTGTTTTTTTGCGCTTCGTTTTTTCGAAATATCTCAAAAACGGCTTAAAATATATATATTTTTTTTAATTGAGCGAAATCATGGCATTTTGCTCTACAAAATAGTTCTAATGACTGAACATTGAAATAATTATATTTTACGCGATATTAATGATAATGATAATTTTGTGTACGATCTAGTTCAAAAACTAGTCTGAATATCAAAACGAAATTACATTTATAGATTCTTTATAGTGAAATTAAGAACTGATTATATTTTGGTTAAAATTGAACCAAAAATTAAGGGGGTGGGGGTTCTTAAAAATTATAAAATTTTCAAACAAAAAATCGAAGAAAATTGAAATTTACTTTAAAAGAGATCTATAATAAAAAAGAGAGGCATTATTTTTTAAATTGTGTTCGGGGGGGGGGGGGGGGGGGGGATAATGAGTCCAAAATTCAGAGTGGATGGTAAGGTTTCTTTCGTAAATGTTTATATATTATAAGTTACTCCATTCCAATAATTACCCTCATTCTATTATTGAAAAGTGTTATAAAGTAACTAAAAATAGAATTAATAATAATAATGTGACAGAGAATAGAAAGTGTGGGAAGTGGCTGCTCCTCATCAGACATTGTGTGCTATTGACATTTTTACAGCTTTTCCATTCCTAGTAATTTGCGTTCATATCCTTATTCCATTGATTGTTTGGAAAGAATTAAAGTGATATGATACTGGGAGCTGCAACCATTCTGCTTTGCTACAAACGCAATGACTATAGTTTATAAGAGCATTGCAAGTATAGACAGAGGAGGAGAAAAATAATTTAATGCTGGAATAAGGCCGTAGACAGCGAAAATTTCGCAGGCTGACGGGTATTTTCGAAAATAATTGTAGGGCAGAATGATAATATATATTGAAGGAGACAATAAAAGAGTGTGTCTTCTGCTGGAATTATAAATTTTATTTATTTATAACGAGACTATAGTTTCGAGGGCTTTGCCCTCTTCATCAGTCTATTACAATGTATTCACAGGAATTAATTTATGAATGAAAGTTTTACATTTTTCATGTGTTAAGGTTATAAATTACATAGAGTGGGCAAGTTAAGAATTGACACTTATACTTGTTTTATTATTTTGACTGTAGTTGGCGTTCGTGAAGTTTATATTTTAGCAGCTATTTTTAAAATAAAGCTTTCGGGAATTTCTATTTTACGATTTAAGAATTTTTTTGGTGAATTATTGTATGATTTTAAAATTTCTAACGATTCGAAAATACTAATTTTTAAGGGATCTAATTCTGATCTAATTAATTTAATATTTGATTCATCTGGAAAACAATGTTTCTCGGAAATTAGATGGTCTGCAAATGCACTATGCCCTGAACCCCCTTTAAAAATCCTTTTGTGTTCCGAAATGCGCGTGTTTAAATTTCGTTCTGTTTTTCCTATATAGGTCGAATCACATTCTCCACATGTTATGGAATAGACACCTTTTTTGTCCATTTTTTGAATTTTGTCTTTCTTATTATTGCTAATATCAGATCCCAATGTTCTAGAGGATTTGAAAATAGTTTGATATCCTAAAGTTTTGAATTTTAATTTTAAAGTTTCCGAAATTTTTCCATAGTATGGGATTATTAATTTTGGTTTTAATTCTGGCTCGGACATTTGGGAATAAATCAGGTTCAGAGTTGACTTTTCAATTTTCTTTTTTAATAGTTTGTCAATAAGGGTTTTCTCGTAACCGTTTTTAGCTGCTATTTGTTTAATTATTTCTAATTCTTTATTGAAATTTGTTTTATCTAAAGGGATATTAGTTAATCTATGAATCATTGAGTGGAATCCTGCTAATTTGTGTGTGATAGGTCTACAGGAATTATTATTTATAGCTATGTCTGTGGTCGTGGGTTTTCTAAATATTCCAAAAGTATGTTTTTTATTTGAAATTTTGATTTCTACATCTAAATAATTTAGTGTTTTATCTTTTTCGATTTCGCTGGTAAATTTAATTTTGTCGTGGATAGAATTTATATTGTTGATAAATTCACCCATAACGCGCTTTGTACCTGTCCATAGTAAAATAATATCATCTACATACCGGTAGTAATAGTGAATGTATTTGAAATATTTGTATTCTACGTTAAGAAATTTTGTTTCGAAATTGTCTAAAAATATTTCCGCTAGTAGGGGTGATAATGGACTACCTATCGCTAATCCATTTTTTTGTTTATATATTTTATTATTAAATTGAAAGAAATTGTGATTTATACAGAGGTTCATCAATTCGCTTAAATTTTGTTTTTCTCTAGCTTGTAAATTAGGGGATTTAAATATGATTTTGTTAACTAATTCTTGAGTTTCTTCTGGTGGAATATTTGTAAAAAGGCTTGTGATGTCCAGAGAGATTAATTTACCATTATCGGGAATTTCAACATCTTTGATTTTATTTATTAATTCAAGTGAGTTTTTAATTGAGTTTTTGGGGATGAATTTAGTTTTTTCTTTAAATATTTTGTTTAAATGTTTGGCAAGTTTTGTAATTGATGAATTTGTATAACTAACTACCGGTCTAATTGGAATATCTTCCAATTTTTCAGACTTGTGAATTTTTGGAAGAGAGTATAATCTGGGACATTGTGGATTCTTTTCTGGGAGTGAATATTTTTCTTTGTCTGTTAATATAATAGAATTTTTTATTTTTTCTTTAACTATTTTATCAAAACTTTTAACTGGATTTTTAATTTCTTCAAAATTATTTGACTTTAGAAAATTCTCCGTTTTTTCTTTGTAAATTTCATTGTCTAATATGCAGACTGTATTTCCTTTATCACTTTTTATTACTTGTAAATCATTTTCCCTGATTTTTGATTTTAATTGCTTTAAAGTTTTATTTTCTTTGAAATTTATATTGTTATGATTTGACTGGCTTGTTTTCTCAAAAATGTTTGCAGATATAGTTTTATTCATATAGTTTTCATGGTTTCTAATCAATGAAGATTCTATGTTTACCGCGATGTTTTCTAATTCATTTTTATTTATTGGTGAATATATGCAATGATTTAGGCCTTTATTCAATAAATCTTTTTCTGAATCGGTGAATTTAGTATTTGTGAAATTTTTAATTCTATCACTAAACTTGAAAGTTTCACTTTGGTTATTGTTTTTTAAATTATTTGGGAGTTGTTGATTTCTAAGATTTTGAAGTTTTTTAGATAATATTTCTGTTTTTTTGTTAATTAAAAGTTCAACTCTGTCTCTGATATCACTATCTTTGCAATCGAATAGTGGAGGGCCTAAGATTTCTGTTAATCGCGTGTGGATATGATATAAGTACAGTTTAAATGTATTTCTAACAGAGTATAAATGGTTCAATTCATGACTCACCCATCTCTTCTTGGCTTCAGCAATGACTCTTGAAGATGTTCTGGATTTGATGTTAGTTTTTATTTGTATATATCTTGGAATGAGGTTCTCGGAGCGGCATGTTTTGTGGAACCAGATGTTTTTATTTGCAGTGGAATATTTCAATCTCAATTTAAAATACAAATTTAAAGCTTCTTTTTCGGGTGCATGGCTGATTTCAAGTAGGAGATGATCTTGTAACTTCGAATACTTTCCACCAAATGTATTCTCCATGAAGATTGTAATTGTGGCAATTAGATTGACGATCTTTTTATATTAAATTGAAAGTTTTTGCCGAGAGTAGCAGAATTTTTATATATTGAAGGAGACAATAAAGAGTGTGTCTTCTGCTGGAATTATAAATTTTATTTATTTATAACGAGACTATAGTTTCAAAGCCCTCGAAACTATAGTCTCGTTATAAATAAATAAAATTATAATTCCAGCAGAAGACACACTCTTTTATTGTCTCCTTCAATATATAAAAATTCTGCTACTCTCGGCAATAAACTTTCAATTTTGATAATATATATATTTATTTATTTATTTATTTTGAACGGAACAATTCCTTTTACATATTTACAAGCACACATTTACATAAATTACAAGAATACATTATTATATAAGAATACAAATCATACAATCAGACTCAACCAAACATAAGCAAAGTCTATCTACCCAGCATCAGTCTCCTAACACTACCAAGAGAACAATTGTCAACGTCAACGCCAATGAACACCCCATTACATATGTTCATCATTCGGTTTAGGGGGAAGCCATCATATAGTTTGATCTCGGGCAGTCAATGTAAAACATGTCTTGCGATCTCAAACTGCGACATGGAACATTTATTTTTAGTTGGGATAGTAGGAAACTGCTATCTATCTGGCTGTTTAATAATTTATAAACAAAGGACACATCAAAAAATTCACGTCTCCTATCAAGATCAGGAAGATTAAATTGAGTTTGCAAGGAGACATTTGAAGAGGTATCATTTAGGATAAAGAGTTTAAAGGATAGCTTACGAAGAAATTTATTCTGTACAGATTGGAGAAGTTTTTTTTCTACTGAGTAAAAAGGACTCCATACTTCAGTGGCATACTCAACAATTGGACGAACTAAGGATTTGTAAAGATGGATGTAGCATTGGATATTTCTAAATTCGTAAGAATTGCGGGTAATGAAACCTAGTGTTCTAAGAGATCGTCTGTAGATGTCATGGATATGATCCTTGAAACACAGTTTACTATCAAAAAGAACACCAAGGTCACGTATATTCTCAGTTCGAACAAGTTGTTGGCAAAGAAGAGAGTAAGAATGCATAACAGGATTTACTTTACGAGAGAATGAAATTATGGAACATTTAGAAAGATTCAACTGCAGTTGGTTAGTACAACACCACTCCTGAAGTCTGTCTACAGTTGTCTGTAATCTCTCACAGTCTGCAAGAGAAGAAACTTCAAGATAAATCTTTAAGTCGTGAGCAAACAACAGAAACTGAGCATCATGTAGAGCAGTGTGTATATCATTTATAAAAAGAAGAAATAAATATATATATAATATTCCAGATTAATTTGCAGCAACGCTGACCTAATGTTGCCGACAGGGGGCGCTGATGCCGTCGGTATATTTGTGTTTTGAGTGGAGATAAGTCGAGGCAAATTTGAAATATAATTGTAATTTTAACTCGAATTTTGAAATTGTTTCTTCCCTTCCCCCTCTCACCACTCAAAAATTAAATATTCAATTCGCTTTTTCATTGCCCACAGAAGAAGAAATTAATCACATCTTATTTGATTTATATTTTATATATTATTTGTTTATTTTTTAAAAATTTGCCACTTTTTTATAATTTTTTAGAAATCTAAATTTTGTTATTCTTATTTTTTGATTTTTACAAAATTGAACGACTTAAGATACGAATGCCCGAGTTTCTCATGGCAATACTGGAGCAGCCTGTCATACAAACAACACCTGATCTCTTTTAAATATTTGGAGCCTTATTTCGATTATTGATCCCAAATTTAAAAAAAATGATATAATATAATTTTCCTCCTCACACGATCCCACTTATTTAAATACTTAAATCTATTTCCACACAAAAAATATCACAATGCTCTAGATTATAGAAGAAGAAAAATACTTACAGATTCATATCTAGAGCCTCATTTCTGTAGCTGTGTCAGGACGAAAATGAGGCGAAACTTTTAAGAGACTATGTATTTTCCGGAGTTTACAGGTATACATTTGGAGTGTGGTTTTTTAAGAGGAATACAATTTTTTGGACCGAGACGCCGCTCGCCAGGGCACCAAGCTCGGAGTGGCCGAGCTTCGAGGGCGTGCCGAAGGCACGCACGAAAAGCTCATGTTATATATTGTGATAATTTCGATGTGAGGGAATTTTTCCCCATCTTAAGATTGTTCCGAGGTATGTCATTTTGATGTAATTTTTGAGAGTGTGTTGTTTTGGAATGAGAAGTTGTAATCGTATATTACGTAATGATTGGATTTATATTGAAATGTTTTAGGCTGAAGATGACATATTTGTAAATGTCGAAACGTTCCTGGATGGCAATAGAATAAAGAAAAATAAAAGATAAAAATGTGTTTTTTTGTCAAAAAAGAAAAAACTAACACCTATTTTTAACCGACTTCAAAAAAGGAGGAGGTTCTCTATTCGACTGAATTTTTTTTTTTTTTTTTTTGTGCCTATGTTACCTCATATCTCCGCCAATTGTCAACCGATTTTGAAAATTAAATTTGCATTGGGTCCAGTCTAGCTTCCGATTGGTCCCATTTTTTTTCGTTATTTTTTCATAGGTATTAGACCTTTTTTATTAGGTTTGTTTAGACCTAACCTCTTTGTTTATGAACCGATTTCGATGGTTCTTTTTTTATCCGAAAGGGGGTGTCTTGGGGATGGTGTCATATTAATTTGGTCAAGTTCTGATGATATGATCACTATTAATAACATCACTAAAAAGAGAAAAATAAAAATAATTTTTAAGAAAAAAATAAAATCCGACTTCAAAAAATTAAATGCAACAAATAAAATACACTAAAAGGTATAAAATAATTATTATCTTATTTAGTTACAACTAAACGACGTAATATTAACATGAAATTACTTTTTGAAGTTGGTGCCAAACATATACCTTTTATGAATCGCACTCGACGGATCTTACTTAGTACGTTTGGCGGGTACGCTCGCTTATAGGTATAGTTTGTTTGGTACCGACTTCAAAAGTAATTTCATGTTAATATTTCGTCGTTTAGTTGTAACTAAATAAGATAATAATTATTTTATACCTTTTAGTGTATTTTATTTGTTGCATTTAATTTTTTGAAGTCGGTTTTTATTTTTTTCTTAAAAATTATTTTTTAAAGATAATTTGTATTCTCAAAAAATTTAGATATATTTAAATACTTATTTTTATATTTACTTATTTTTTTTTTGAGAATTTTGGAATTATCTATTTTAATTTTTCGTTTAGGCCTATCGCAATCGTAATCCAACACATGTATTCAAATTGGTACTATATATCATGGTAGAATCAAGGAACAACCTGAAACACGATGAGAAGGTTCACAATTTTTTATATAGGATTCATAAATCGTCTTGGCTATTAAAAAAAAAAAAAAAAAAAGAGACATTATAAAATTCTGCATTAATAAATAATAAGTAGGATAGAATCGGATAGGATAAATAATGTAGATTGAAAATTTAAGTATTTATTTATTTTTTCTTTGACACCTATATTATTTTTTCCTTCGAAAACAATTATTAGTAAATTCAATATTTATTTATTGAAGAAAAAAATGCATTCATTCGTAAGAATTCATTATAGCTCACATCATTAATAAATATAAAGTTCAAAAAAAAAAAAAAAAAAATATAGAATGTCTTCCGCCCACAAAAAACAAATCTGCTCATTAAAATGGTTCAACGATTTTAGAGAGAGAGCGGAAGTGTGGGCTAAGTGGGCAGATTGAGTAGTGAGAGGATCCAAATAAAATAACTATAATAACTGTTTATTTGTTAGATTATATATATATTATGTATATTTTACTGCCCAGACACGTAGAGAGTTAATATACCTTGAGAATCCTTTGTAAATGTCAAAATTTTTAGAAAAAAAAAATAAAACCGACTTCAAAAAAATTAAATGAAACAAATAAAATAATAATAAGTCAAAAATCAAATAAAATGCACTAAAAGGTATTAAATAATTATCTTATTTAGTTACAACTAAACGACGAAATTGTTACATGAAATCACTTTTTGAAGTCGGTACCAAACATATACATTGTATGAATGGCACTCGACGGATCTTACTTTGTACGTTTGGAGGGTACGCTCATTTACCAATATAGTTTGCTTAGCACCGACTTCAAAAAGTGATTTAATGTAAATATTTCGTCGTTTGGTTGTTACTAAATTACATAATTATTTTATACCTTTTAGTGCATTTTATTTTATTTTTAAGTTCTTATTATTTTTATTTGTTGCATTTAATTTTCGGTTTTATTTATTTATTTTTTTTTATAAAAATTATTTTTATTTTTCTCTTTTTAGTGATCTTATTAAGAGTGACTTATGATAATACAATGCATGCATCTCGTAAGAGAAAGCGTCGGGCGAATGAATCAGAAAATGATAATAAAGTTCAATTCATAAATATAGAAATTTTCTTGAAACGTTTGCGGTTTTAAATGAACGTTTAAAGGTTGTTTTTTGATTACTTTATTTAGAAAAGATTTTATTTATTATAATTTCAATTATTTGCTCAAAAGAATTAGAGATTTACCGTTATTTCGTCATTGTTCATATCATCAGAACTTGACCAAATTAATATGGGACCACCCCTAAGGTATTCCCTTTCTAATATATAAAGAATCTTCGAAATTGGTCTACGTGACAAAAAGTTGAACATACATAAAATAAATAAATAAAAAATTAGTTAGGTATCTTGACTATCTTGGAGCTATACTGATTCAAACGCAGAAAGGATCATTAAAATCTGTTCATAAACAAAGAAGTTATGCCTGGACATACATAACAAAAATACCAATGAAATTTATATGGTACCAATCGGAAACTATACTGAACCCAATGCAAAAAAAATCATCAAAATCGGTTCACAATTGGCAAAGAAATCAAGTAATATAGATAAAAAAAAAATTCAGTCGAATTGAGAACTTCCTACTTTTTTGAAGAAACTATTTCATTCTTTTTTTATCATATGTGTCGATTTTTTACTTTACCATACAGGGTCATCATCATCATTCAGCCCTTTTTCTTGTCCACTGCTGAACATAGGACTCCTCCAAATGTCTCCAGTTTTCTCGATCTTTTGCAACTTTTATCCAGTTTGTCGGATATTCTTCTTATATCGTCTGTCCATCGTGTACAGGGTATGGTCAGGTATGTAATCGTTCATGAAAAAAGTGGAATTTTTCCTTCTTTTTTACAAAATTTCTCAAAAACGGCTGAAACTATTTTGATTAAAAAAAATTGAGCTAAACCATGGCATTTCTGTCTACAAAAAAGCCCTAATAAGTGAACATCTAAAAAATTATATCTTTTGAGATAATAATTGTTTTGTCAAAATGTCTGTTTGTTAGTCTGTTAGTCTGTCTGGTTGTTAGTCTGTGCGTTACCAAAGTTTTGTTGACGAGCTAGCTCAAAAACTAATGGGAATATCGAAACCAAATTTTACACTTAGCTTTGGTCCATTGAGATTAAGAGATGATTAGATTTTGCTGCATATCGACGCAAAATTAAGGGGGTTGGATGGGGGGGTTAAAAATTAAAAATCTAGACCAATTGATCAAATTCAACCAAATGTTGTATACATAATCAGTGGGAACCCAGAAGTCTAAAGATGCAAAAAACCAACCGTCCAAAATGGGGGGTGTAGGGTCAAAAAATGAAAACCTAGGCCCTTGTACCGAACTCAACCAAATTCTGTATACATAATCAGTGGGCCCAGAATAATCTAAAAATGCAAAAACTCCCTCCGCTACAAGATTATAAATAATTTTATTAAATATTAAATATAAGTGAGGGGCCAGGTAGTATCGTAAAGTCAAGTGGATGGCCACATCAGAACACGTCAGCTTATTTTTCCTTTTCAATAAAATCAAAAAATAATAAAATAATTTTCTAAACTTAACTTTCGCGGTTCAAATTGCGTTAAGAAAAAAATTAAAACTTTAAGTTTAAAAATCAATTTGTCTATACCATTTTTCTTATTAGTTTTATATTTTTGTTCATTGTTGTAAAAATAATTTAGTTATAAATAAACATATAAAATATTGGATTAATTTAATATTGATAGTCATTATTTTCAATATAGTTAAACAATAATAATAAGCTGCACCTTTTTTACAAATTTTATCTTTCTAGTTCAAACCGCTCTCTGTCAAAAAATTGCTAAATCACAAAAATATACAGAAATCTTATGAGAAGGTGTTGAAAAAGTTTTAAATTTTCCTTCCAAAATCTAATTAGGAAAGATAAAAATTTTCATTGTGTTGTTTTAAATTTTTTAATTGTGAATAACTTTTTAATCTTTAATTTTATTAAAATTGGTATTTTGAAATAAAATGTTACCCTTTTTATTATGAACAAAATGACACCTTATTTTTCAAGATCCGAAAAAAATTATGAAGTTATGACAAAATTTTAAGGAAATGATGTCGGTCTCAAAATTCACACTACGGAAGCCAGTAATGGTGCTTACACAAATTTTGTCATAACTTCGTTATTTTTTATACTATCTTAAAAAATAAGGTGTCATTTTGTTCACAATTAAAAGGGTAACATTATATCTAATAATATCAATTTTAATCAAATGAAAGATTAAAAAGTTATTCAAATTAAAAATTTTAAATGGCCGCTATTTTGAAAATTTTCAAGATCAAATTTTGATACTTTTTTTAAATAGTAGATAATGTAGTTAAGTACACGTCTTCCAAATTTCATAAAGATATCTATATTCGTTCTCAACTTAGACGTTTTCCCTTAAAAAAATAAAATGGCGGCCAGACAGAAAACGAATCGTTTTTAAACATATGTTTATTGGAACTTTTCATCTCATTTTGATGTGGGGAATCACGGTCGGAAGTCTTGGAACCCTTTTTCTAAACACCCTGTATACAATTATACTTACCTACTCTTATTAAACGAGCAAAAAGTGTATATTTATATATATATATATTTGTATCTTGGTTCTATTTTGAAAACGGCTCTACCGATTTTGATGAAACAAATTCTTTTAACAAGTTTTGAGGATGAGTAAGCGATCTGGCTAGGTCTGGACCACGACAAATTTAATCTTAATTGATCTTTTCTTAATTGATAGATGAAAATCTCAATAAAAAAGTTTGTTTACATTTTTTCAATTATCTTTTATTTTTAATTGTTTTTTTAATTTTAAAACCCACTAATAAGTTATAGCAAATTTTAATATATTTTATTAAAATTAGGTATTTTTTTATTTGTTTTTAATTAACAGGTGTCTAAATCATAACATTACAAGTGTGTTTACAAATAAAGTGGTTGAAGTGGCTTTTTTTTATATAACTTGAAAATAAATCTTATTTAATTTTATGTTTTTATTTCAGATCCTATACGATTATTTTTTTATTATTTTTTTTTTATAATGTTTATCAATATGAACGAATGTGGGCAAATTGGTGTACGAGTAAACAAATATACACCTAATATATATGTGGACCATTAAAAAGCTAGAAATGCAAAAACTTGGTGCGGGATGGGGTGGATGTGGGAGGTGCAGGAGGTGGGGTGCAGTTGTGGGGGATCCGGGGGTGGGAGTAGCGGTTGAGGTGGGGTGGGGGTGGGATGGTGGGGGCGAGGTGTGTGGTTTCGGGGGGGGGGGTCAGGGGTTACCGTGCATCGCTCGCTGGCTCCAGGTACTACAAATTAATTATCAAAAGATTTAATTTATACACTTTAAAGAAGCATTTATTACTAAAGCTACATATTTTAAAATTATAATTGTAATTATAATAAAGAATTAATTAACTAAATTAGTATAAAATTTATCTTCGGGACTGCTGTGAAGCGAATTAATCAAATATGTCCAAATAATCTATATCTCTCATTAGGCTGAATTCTTTTGAATGTAAAGCAAATTAATTTAATCATGTTTACGTCATAGTAATACGAAAATATCTGTTTACTCTACATAGTACAAAAAAAGACCTCTCTGCTGTGCAATTAGTAGCTAAAATATGAGCAACGCGATGTTTACGTTCGAATAAATGTCCAAGACTTTCTTGTGAATTATTTAATTAATTATAGGTATGTCAAAAATTCTCTTATTATATTTAAATATAATAAATTAAGATTAACTAAACGATTTTAGTTATTTCTAGTAATTATTTTATTGTCTATATATATTGTCCAACCTTTAGTACCTCGTTTACATATCGTAACGAATAGTTGTTTTCAGAGTAGCAAATTAATCCTGTTATAAGAAGAATCCGGTATCGTAAACGCCAGGTAAGGAGTGTTGTTCACGTTTTAAATTCCTATACAGATTTCGAATGAAGAAATGAAATGAAGGAAAAAATGAAAACTTTTCAAGACTAGGTACGGTGTCCAGCGAGCTTCAAAGAAAAATAGATTGTGTAAATTTTAAATATATAAAAAAATAAATAAATATATATAAAATATAGGTATATATCAAAGAAATTAACTGGTGTGTTCACCACATGACTTTCACATTTTCATTTATTTGAAGTCATCGCGACACTACTAACTTACACCCCCTTCCTTTATTTCTTTTTTTTCTCAAAAACGGCTATTACGATTTTTTTTAGAAATTAGTGTATTTATCAAGTGTCATGAGTTAATATTTGTGTCAAATTTTTAATCCGATTGAATTAAAAGAAGGGGTTGTAAATTAGGAGTGTCGTAAAATAAATATTTTAATCGTTCATATCTCGTCTTCGGAAAGTCGCAAAGTCTTGAAAATTTAAACTTAAGCTATCTAGAGGCTACAAGAAATATAACAAGATTTTGGCTAAAATAGAAAAATCGGAAGTTGATGTTTACGTACGTAAGAATTTACCCCCCCCCCCTGCGTTTCGCAACCATAAGTCTCAGAGATACGAAATTCGAAACTTAAGCTTGATATAGGCTAGAAGGAGTACATCACGCTTTTGGTAGAAATCGGAAGACCGGAAGTGGACATTTATATGAAAGATTTTTTTTTTTTATTGTCTCAAAAACCGCTCCTACGATTTTTTTAAAAATCAGTGTATTTATCAAGTGTCATGACACTTGCTGTACTCCTTCAAGCCTATATCGAGCTTAAGTTTCGAATTTCGTAGCTCTGAGACTTATGGTTGCGAAACGCAGGGGGAGGTACATACGTACATACGTGCATACGCACTGAGCAATGGATTTTTGGCCCTTTTTTGGCCTCTGGGGACCACAATTTCCGGTTTTATGTCCTAAATCCGGTTTCCAACTATTAAGGGCATATAAATATAAACTTACTTAAAACATTGAAATTAATATGTATTTCCTGGAAAAGACATATCAATTTGGCCTGATAATTTTATTTCTCTAAAATAAGAAATCTACCGAAACGTTTTCAAAAAATAAGTGCTAATTTAAAATTTTTAATCTGTAGTAAAATTTAAGATTTCTGTAAAAATAATCACCATTTCGGTTTATTTTCGATTCCATTATAATTATATTTATATAAATTTATTGCCTTCAAACTTTCTGACACATATAACCGCTAAACCTTCAAAATTTCAACACCTACGCACCCTCCACCCTTTCTCTTGATCTATTCCTTCTTCTAAAGTTTGAATTTTTATTTAAATCACACATGATTAATTTATAATTATTTATTGAAACAAATAATTACAATATAAATATTAATCAAATTAATCACAAAAATAAAAGCTTCATTACTAATAAATATTTCTTTTTCTCTTCGGTAATGCAGGGATCATTCGAGATTCATAGGTGCCGCATCTTCATGGGCCTCTTCTTGCATTCGATAGCCTAAAAACTATTATCTGCGGCCCGAGACATTTTTTTCTTCAAATGTAGCCCGGCTAACCCTTGTTCTAATAGAACTTAAAATAAAATTTTCATGATTATTTGAGATCGGCTTTTAAAATAATAATTAAATTAGTAATCATTTAATAAGCTTAAAACTTTTCATTATAGGGAATCAGGAAATATTAATGAATACAATGAATGATATTTATAAATTACTCCATTTATTTATAACAGAATATATAAAAATATATAAAAAAAACATTAATATGGACAATTTCTGAATATCAGATTGTACTATTTATAAATGAAAATGAATTGATGGTTGATATCAGGAGGAGTTCCAGGTTACTATAAAAGATGGTGATTTGATAAAAAGTGAGAAAGGTAAATGATCAAATGCTGGCTAGAAAATGCAAAGGGCCCAGGGTTGTCCTACAGCAGAATGGAAACTGAAGTAACCCGGACTCTTCACAAATCAGTCGTTTGGAATTTCTCCAAGAAAAGAAAATTAATGGAGGTATCCGTGGCTGATGGCGATTGGAGCCACCTGCTTGACGATTTGTTGAGGGTGGGCAGCATGGCCACTTCGGTGAACCACGGCGTTGAATCCGTTGTGGTCATCAGCGGTATATTGAACTGTGCGGATGGTACCCATCAGGTTCCACAAGAGAGTATTCCCCTTGGACAGAGTCTCCATCGCGATGTTCGCTCTGACTCTTGACATCGCCGGTGTGAGCATCATGTACCCCATAGTTGAATTGGTATTTAGGGTAAGCCTGAAAATAGGAATGTATAGTTGCGAAATTAGAATAATTCTAGTAAATATTCAACTATTTTTACTTTACCATACAGGGTATGATCAAGTGTTGTAATTGTGCATTAAAAAAGTGTTTTTTTCCTTCTTTTTTTCGAAATATCTCAAAAACGGCTGAAACTATTTTGATTAAAAAAAATTGAGCGAAACTATGGCATTTCGCTCTACAAAAAAGCTCTAACAAGTGAACATCGAAAAAATTGTATTTTTTAAGATAATAATTGTTTTTTATTAAATTTCTTCCAGAACTTAAGTGACTTGATTTAAATTTTTCGTTAAATTGAAGGGTTGGTTTTGTCACAAATATAATAAAACAATAATTTTAATAACTATTTGAATTATTTAATTGATAACTATACAGTTTCGGTCACCACTGGTCGACCATCCTCAGTAGTTATCTCGTTCAAGAACCGGAATTTGTCATTTCACATGAAACATTCATTCTTAAATCTTCAATATAGATACATAATTTCAAATTCAAATAGTTATTAAAATTATTGTTTTATTATATTTGTGACAAAACCAACCCTTCAATTTAACGAAAAAAATAATTGTTTTGTCAAAATGTCTGTTAGTTAGTTAGTCTGTCTGCTTGTTAGTCCATGTGTTACCAAATTATTGTGGACGAGCTAGCTAAAAAACTATTGTGAATATCGAAACCAAATTTCCCACGTAGTTTTGAGCCATTGAGATTAAGAGCTGATTAGTTTTGGTGCAGGGGGGTGGAGGGCGGGGGTTAAAAATTAAAAATCTAGGCCATTTGAGCAAACTCAACCAAATTTTGTATACATAATCAGTGGGACCCCAGAAGTCTAAAAATGCAAAAACTAACCAGCCAAAATGGGGGGGGGGTGTATGGTCAAAAAATGAAAATCTAGGCTCTTGTACCAAACTCAACCAATTTTTGTATACATAATCAGTGGGCCCACAGTAGTCTAAAAATGCAAAAAAAACGCCCAAAATGGAGGGAGGGGGGTGTAGGATCAAAAAATGAAAATATAGCCTCTTGTGCCAAACTCAATCAAATTTTGTATACATAATGAGGAGTCTAAAAAAAACTAACCCCCCTCTCCTACATGATTATAAATAATTTTATTTAATATTAAATATAAGTGAAGGGCCAGGATGTTTGGTAAAGTCGAGTGGACGGCCACATCAGAACACGTCAGCTTATTTGAATGAAATAATCTTTAAAAAATTTAGATTGGTGAAGCTATTATAAATTATTAAATTTTTAATCAGGTGAGATATAGAAGACCACGTAAAAAAAGGATGTAGATATTCTTGTTTAAAATAAAAAAAAACTCCCTTCACAGGTCGAGATATATCTATTTATTTGTGTTATAATAACAAAAAACGAAAGTTTCGGCTACAACTCGTTGCCATCATCAGTCTGCAAAACAACAAAAATCAACAATGAGTTATAGCCGAAACTGTTTCGTTTTTTGTTATTATAACACAAATAAATAAATATTTCTCGACCTGTGAAGGGAGGTTTTTTATTTAAATAACATTTGACCTTCCAAGTATCTCTATTATTATAAATTATTAATATTTTCATTTAAAACGGCCCTAGCAAGGACTGGTTCTCATCAAAGTTAAACAGCATACCTGGAACACCACCGAGCGATGCTCGGTAATTTTTTGCTGATTTTTATTCGCAGCTAAAGTAAAATAAAAATGAAGTAAAAATTATTTTTTTTCGCCAATGTTTAGTCCATTGAGCACAAATTTTAATGTAATTGCAATTAAAAATAATATTAATATATACGGTGGTTCTTTCGTTGACCCTTTTAAATACTGAAGAAGGAGGTACGATATTTCGAATTGTCGGATTTTTTAAGAAAATGAAATTGCTATTCTAATGTATTATTTTATAGAAAAATACCTTTAATTAATTAAGTTGGCAAATTCTAATATATAATAATATTTATAATGATCTATTAGTGGAATTTAAAATAAAAAATCAATTAATTTTATTATAAGAAAATTGAACAAAATGTAATTATAAATTTTTATTCAAACAACCACATGTAAATAATTATTTTAATTAACAAAAAACCCATCAAAAACAACTTGGCCGAAGATGAGACCGTGACCGATCGAATTGTCAACACAAAAACCCCCTAACCCGTGAATTCCATTCTTTATATATTCAAGAATTGCTCGTTTAATATAAGATAAGATATTCTCTTAGCCACAGTCTTTCCAAATTAAGCCCTTTTGCCTGCTTCCTATTGGAATTGATTGTCAAAGTTTAAAAGGAGATACTGGGAGGTTCAAATCATTTTCTACACTAGAAATACAACTTTTCTGTACTCCATAAGAGTATATGTTATGCCAGTATAAACAGAAGATATCCAATATACATAATATCAATTAAAAATAATTTTTACACCTATAAATTACTTTATTAGTTAAGATTAAATTTTATATTTGGCCAAGATAAAAAAAGAGAAATGATGAGAGTATAATCGTGTCGAGTTTGGCCTAAATTTCACTTCCTAGTGGTCTTTACATGCTTTCAGTAAATAGTCAGAACATCTCCTTTTTGAGAAAATAAAATTTGGGTTAGTTTTTATAACAGATCTATATATGTTTAAAATTTATTTGTTATACTACGTCATTTTCTAAATCTATCAATTTAGAAAAATATTTCCTAAGTGGAAAATAAATTAAAATTTGAATTTTTATTTAAATCACACAGAATTAATTATTAGGCTGGATATTGGGATCTTGGACTTGAGAAAATAATTAAAAGCTAAATTTCCAAAAGTTGCAACACGTTTTGTCGTATATTTTTCAGCTTCTTCAGGCAATCTACAACAATTACAAATTATAAGAATATGAAGTCATTAGATAATACAAAACAATAAAACATTTTTTTTTTAACTCCAAACAATATTTACTTTTAGGATCAGCTTTCTCGTTAATACACTGAAGTGCAAAAAAATCGACCCACCAATAAAAACTTTATTAAATAGTAAACCATTTTTAATATTTTTACAAGGAACCATACATTATTGAAATTATTGCTTATTGCAAGTGTAATTGCCACTTGTTGTTGACTTAGCCCTTGATTAATTAGGCACACAATTTGAACTGCTTGAACTTCAGGAATATCCATTTTGTATATTTTATCTTTCTATCAATGATGCTTAATTCAAAATTATTCATTTTATTGATATTTCAAATGGAATTTTATCTTTTATTAAAACTTTATTTAAATGTAAAGGGATATTGAGAAAGTATGATAATTTGTAATTGTATCTTTTAATTTAATTTTACTTATTTTTTTTTATAAAATTCAAAAATTATCAACAATATTTATTGAATATGTTAGTTTAAGAGTTAATGGAACAAATTATATGAATATTTGTAAAAAATTTTAAAATAATTTGCCATTTAATAAAGTTTTTATTAGTGGGTCGATTTTTTTGCACCTTAGTGTAGATATCTATTTAAAAAAAAGCTGATCCTAAAAGTAAATATTGTTTGGAGTTATAAAAAAAATGTTTTGTTTTTTATTATCTAATGACTTCATATTCTTATAATTTGTAATTATTGTAGATTGCCTGAATAGGTCGACAAATATACGACGAAACGTGTTGTAACTTTTGGAAATTTAGCTTTTAATTATTTTCTCAAGTCCAAGATCCCAATATCCAGCCTAATTATTTTCAAAGATGGACAATAACAACCCAAATATAACTAATTATAATTATTTATGTGTGATTTAAATAGAAATTCAAATTTTAATCAAATTAATCACAAAAATAAAACCTTCAACAGCTTCATTACTAATGAAAAATAAATGTTTTGAGAAAACCGAGGGGTGATCCGCGATTGGAAGTAGCACCTCTTTGGAATGTATTTTGGAAATATTTGGAAGTACAAGTGGAAGTGAGTGTACAGCATATTAGGTCGCGGTTCACCCCTCGGAGAAAACAGATGGGAAAAACAGAACATGACGCTTACCACTTGTTCAAGTTGGACTTGTTTGAGAACAGGAGCAGCATGAACTACAGGAACATGATGAGCTTGAATGAGAGAACCTTGCAGAAGGGTAGAATGGCTTAAAGCTTCAAGACCTGGCCGGGCAGAGACGCACACCACGAGGGTGGCAGCAAGAACCACCTGAAACACCAATATCCTCTTTATTATTACTTTTTACAAAAGCAGAATTTAAAAAAGGAGTGAAACTAAATAAATTCATGAGATTCAGAAGGTCACCTACTGAACTCATTTCAGTGTGTAGAAAAATAAATAATAATATGGTGTAAATAAAGTAATATGGCCTATCTATGAAATTACCTTACACTTGGCCCACGACCCTTGTATATTAAAATGTAATAATAAGTACTATAGGAACATCGAACGATGCTCGGTAATTTTTTGATTCAGTTAAAAGCGATATATTAATATTATTTTTAATTTTAATTTCAGTTAATGCTATTGACTACAATTCAAAATAAAACCATGTAAAGTATACTTTTGGAGAAAATAATATTTTTGCAGAACTAAAATTTTCAAATGCTAACTTTGAATCATATTTAATGTAAAAAAAAGTCTAATATCCTATAGCTTCGTCATTTAAAAAAAAAAATTGGCCCATTTAGTAAAGATTTCAAAATGGCACACTTAGTAACTACTTCCTTCTTTAGAAAAAAATATATTTTTTTTTTTGGCAAAATTATCTAATTTAAAAACATATTTTGATAGTCAAACTAACTATATTCCAACTGATCCTTTTGTCTATGATATAAAAAAATCTTTTCTTCGTTAGGTAATTTAATTTAATTAAAACCGAGGGGTGAACCGCGATTGGAAGTAGGTGTATACCTCTTTGGAAGTATTTTGGAAGTACTTGGAGATATTTGGAAGTACTTGGAAATATATGGAAGTACTTGGAAATATTTGAAAGTACTTGGAAATATTTGGAAGTACTTGGGAATATTTGGAAGTACTTGGAAATATTTGGAAGTACTTGAAAATATTTGGAAGTACTTGGAAATATTTGTAAGTACAAGTGGAAGTAGGTGTACAGCATATTAGGTCGCGGTTCACTCCTCGATTAAAATTAACGTTTAAAAGTTAATTTGTCTAAAACATAAGTAACTATATTTTGATAGTGATTATTTATTTAATATTTTAATCAATTATTCCATCTTGATTGAACTAATCTTTGGCTATTATTATGATTATTAATAGCATTAATGTCGATAAGACCAGAATGGAAGAAATTGGGAGAACCTATGACCAAAATGGCCTGGTACAATATAAACTTGTAAATATTTGTAAATACTTATTTATATGTATAGAATCAATTCACCGCAATTATCATTGTAAATACCTCTGTAAATTCATATAAATATATTTATCAAAATTGTACCTCAATAAAGGCTTAAGGGGTTCGGGACTGTTTATCATTTTTATAAGAAAATTCTCAAATTTTTACTATTGAATCGTTGATGTATTAAATATTTATTCTTGTATATATATTGTCCCATAACCGAGAAATAAATTATTGAAAATTGTCCTTTTAGCATGGAAGTAAATGGACCGAACTTTTAAAAGGGCTATAATTTCTATACAAATTATACCATTTTAAACAAATTTATACAGATCAATAATTCAACTTTTATGAATCGAATGATACATTTTTCAATAGGTTTGACACTCTAGTTAATTAGCTATTCATAAATGTAAAAAATAAAAAGTTATTTGCAGGCAACAGAATATAACAAAACCACTAGTATAGAATTCCAACTCTATTTCTTGAAATCGTTTTTGTATTAAATAAATGTTTTGAATTGGGAAAAAATTTATCTCAAAATTCTTTATATTAATATTATCAAAACAAAGATTTTTTTTTTGAAATTAACCTCATTATTAACAATTGTTTTTTTATTAAAAAATTTAGTAGGCAGACGTTGTCACTATGCAGAAATACAAAAGATTTTTTTTAAGATCAACCAGATAGATAAGCTGTCCCGAACTCCCTTAAATAAATAAATATCTGTATTGAAAAGGCAAAAAAACGATTATTTTATTGAAATTTCAGCTCAAAATATTTTTTAAAAAAATATGTGTGAGCCTCATCTACATAAGCTCATGGGGAAAGTGAAACTTTAGCCCTAGATGTTATATGTTATTGAAATAATTTAAATTTTCTAATTTTAATAAATTTTATTTGTCATTAAATATTAGTGGATTTTAAAATAATAATTTATAAATTTTATTAAACCAGTTATTTTACATTAATTAATGAATACATTGTATTTTTGCTTCGATTCCGAAGATTACTTCTCCACCATCGAGTGTTCTTATTCATCTTTAGTCCTTGTTTTTAATAAGAGGAAAAATCTAATTAGATAAAAAAACCTCTTTTCCGATAATTATTTAAATTCCATTATTCCCCAATCAAGTCGATTGGTTTTCTAATCTTCCCCCATTCATTCAATTCTCAAAATAATAATTTAAATTTACTAAATTTAATAAATTTTATTTGTCATTAAATATTAGTGGGTTTTTAAAATAATAATTTAAATTTACTAATTTTAATAAATTTTATTTGTCATTAAATATATTAGTGAGTTTTAAAATAATAATTTACATTTCCTAATTTTATTTGTCATTAAATAAGTGGGTTTTAATCAAATTAGTTCCCCTCTATTGAGTTATTTCCCCTTTATTGTAACAAAAAAAAATCAAACAGATACGTCGCTAAAGAAGTTTCACTTCAAAAATGAATCAGATTTTGAAGAAGTATTTTTTTTTTAATTCAATTTATTCCAGATAATTACCATAAAATAATGTGAAATTTTATTTATTTATTTATTTATTTGGCCAATAAAATTTTCTTATGAGAAAAAGTGAAACCGAGTTAAATGGTTTAAAAATGTTCGCCAACACGAATGTTGTAACAATTTTAATCCGGATCGTCTGCTATCAATGCATGAGCACGTTCGTTTCTTCCATCATGGAGCGATCTCTTCAGATCTACACACGGAAATAGCAAGCCAGGCAGGCGACAGCGACAGTTTCACTCCATAGAGATAGATAAAGTATTATATTACGACACATCAGTCATTTACCGTGTAACCAAAACATTAAGCGCAAGCCGTGAACTCATTATTGCATAAACTAGACCTACTCTCTCGAATAGTATCTAGATATATAAACAATTTTATCGAGAGAGAGAGAAAAATGCAATGACAGAAACCTACTTATTTCATCAGAATTATAATTTTAAATATAAAATATTTTATTTTCAAGAAAAATTATATAATTAGGCTTAATATATATTATATACAATATGGTGCAAAAAAAGTGGAACACTTAGAAAAATTTAGTTTTTTCATATAATTTTCAGAAAAAACATATTTTATTTAAGCTTTTAATACTTTCTGTGATTGTAGAAATATTTTTAAGCATTTTTAGAGTGAAAACAATGTATTACTATTATTATCATTTCCGCCCATAATTTGTATTAATTTGAAAGTTTATATTAGAAAAATAAGGAGAAGTTTTTTGTGTGACTTTTTTATTTATCCACCAACGTTTCGTCGACTTTGCCGACTTCTTCAGGGCTTCAAATATTCATGTCAAACATTCGTCTAAATTTTCTTATTATCTTCATTACCATTGAAGCCCAACAGAACACAATTTTCAAAAAATATTTAGCACATTCACAAAAAACACAATTTTTCTTTCTTTTCTTTTTATATTAACAATTTCATTAATATAAATCAGAAATCATATATATAGAATAAGGCAACCCTGTTTTTTAAACCAGAATAGAATATTTTTTATCTTTACATACAGAAATCACAAATTCAAATAATAAATAAAAGAAAAGAAAGAAAAATTGTGTTTTTTGTGAATGTGGCAAATATTTTTTGAAAATTGTGTTCTGATGGCCTTCAATTGTAATGAAGATAATAAGAAAATTTAGACGAATGTGTGACATGACTATTTGAAGTCCTGAAGAAGTCGGCAAAGTCAACGAAACGTTGGTGGATAAATAAAAGTAACACAAAAAACTTGTCCTTATTTTCCTAATATAAACTTTCAAAAAAAAAAATAATGTATTAATTTAATTTAAACCCTTTAAAATTAAATTTATTTAAACTAGCATAAATTTTCAGGTTTGAAATCTGATCCCTTTATTGAATTGTATTAAATGATTATCGTCTAATATCGAATTAAATTTAAAATTTTAATGTTTAACAGTTCGATTTGAATATCTCATCTTTTAATTTAATTTCATTTGAAATATTGTCCAAGGACCATGCCTCTAAAGACCGAGGAAGTAGCTCAAGCTGTCTGTAGCTCTAATAAATGATGGAAGATCATATCGACTTAAAGCATCAGTTGGAAGGATTCACAGAGCTGGAAAACGATCACGCTCAAAATTATCCTACAAGAAGAATGGGGGAATCTGGACCAGGTGGAGGTCGTAAAACTCATAAGAAGTATGTTTAGAAGGCTCACGACTACCATTAAGTCCAGAGCTAGTAACATTAAAACAAGAAATTTTAAATTTAATTTAATTTTTTTTTGATAAAAAAAAAGGTTTTTTATAATTTTTTTGATAATTTTTAAAATTGTTTTCACTCTACAAATGTTTAAAAATATTTGTACAATCACAGAATGTATTAAAAGTTTAAATAAAATATGTTTTTTCTGAAAATTATTTGAAAAAACTTAGATTTTTTTAATTTTGCCTAAATTTTATTTTAACTTTTTAATTGAAACAATATAATAAATACTAATATTTGTATATATTTTGGGATGATGTTCTCGGAGAGGCATGTCTTGTGGAACCAAATATTTTTACAGTAGAACATTTCAATCTCAATTTAAAGCTTCTTTTTCGGGTGCATGTTTAATTTCAAGTAGGAGATTTTCTTGTAACTTCGAATACTTTCCACCAAATGTATTCTCCATGATGATTTGTAATTGTGGCAATTGGATTGACGATCCTTTTAAATTAAATTGAAAGTTTTTGTGCCGAGGGTAGAAGAATTTTTATATATTGAAGGAGACAATAAAAGAGTGTGTCTTCTGCTGGAATTATAAATTTTATTTATAACGAGACTATAGTTTCGAGGACTTTGCCCTCTTCATCAGTCTATTACAATTGATTCACAGGAATTAATGCATGAATACTAATATTGTTAGTACTCGTGCCTGTGATGAAATTTCAGTGGGTTGTTGAAGATATAAGCTAAGGTGGGATGAACCGGGTTCAAGAAAACTTCTAGAATAAGACGTTTCGGCCTAAATTTTATTAAATGTTATTGGGCCATCCTCAGCTTGAGCTCAAGGACTACATAAACTACATGAGGCAAAGAAATGTTGACAAAACCTGGTTCTATCACATATATATATTACAATATGTATGATTTACAATAGCTGAGGATGGCTCAATAAAATTTAGACAGAAACGTCTTATTCTGGAAGTTTTATTGAACCCGGGATGCATCTCACCTTGCCTTATATCTTCATCTTCAACCCACTTCAATTTAATCACAGGCACGAGTACCTACTAACTACAGTAAAACCCCTCAAATCCGAACTAATTTGTGATGTAGCCTGTTAGGATTTCAATTTGTTCAGATTAGACGAAAAGTTTTTAATTAAGTGAATTGTGTTTATTAATGTTTTGATTATAAATTATGGCATTCAAACGAAAATACAGTTCTTGTATCGTAGAACAAAAACCGAAAGCTTTAAAGTGTCTGGACGTTGGGGAAAGCTTACAAAGTTGGCTGGCTAGTTTGGTGTTAGTAAAGCAACAATCAGTGACTGAAAAAAAAATCGCGTCAATTGAAGAGTTTTGCAATGTAACAAGTAATAAAACCTTAAAAGAACGCCATCACGTAACATTTTCCATAAATGAAAAAATTGATGAAGCAGTTTTTTTTTTGTGTCAAACTTAAATTTGTCAAAAAAAATCGTTTGGATTTCTCAGGATTTCGGATTTACGGGGTTTCACTGTAGTTATTTCGTTTCAAATAAAAAGTTAAAATAAAATTTAGGCAAAATTAAAAATTAGTTCTAAAAATCTTTTATATATATATATATTATATACATATATAAAATAATATAATATATATTAAGCCTAATTATGTATGTAATTTAAAAAAAAATAAGTTTCTTCCTTTATTTCGATCGGATTAAAATCTATACACGACTAATTACTCATGACACTTGATAAATACACTAATTTAAAAAAAAATCGCTCTAGCTGTTTTTGAGAAAATAAAAAAAAAATCGAAAAAATTTTCATGTAAATGTCCACTCCCGGTCTTCCGATTTCAACCAAAAGCTTGATGTATCTTCAGCCTATATCAAGCTTAAGTTTCGAATTTCGTAGCTCTGAGACTTATGGTTGCGAAACGCAAGGAGGGGTAAATTCTTATGTATATAAACATCAACTTCTGGTTTTTCTATTTTAGCCAAAATATTGTTATACTTCTTGTAGCCTCTACATAGCTTATGTTCAATTTTCAAGGCTCTGCGACTTTCCGAAGACGAGATATGAACGATTAAAATATTTATTTTACGACACTCCTAATTTACAACCCATTCCTTTAATTCAATCGGATTAAAAATTTGACACAACTATTAACACTAATTTAAATTGTTAGAAGCGTTTTTGAGGAAAAAAACGAAATAAAGAAAGGAGGAAGGTATAAATTAGTGGTGTCGCGATGACTTCAAATAAATGAAAATCTGAAAGTCGTCTGGTGAACACACCAGTTGATTTTATAAACGTTTTGACCCGCTATGGCCATCATCAAGACGTATCACTGGCCACAAATTTTTGAATGTAATTGCAATTAAAAATAATATTAATATACACTGAGGTTCTTTCGTTGACTCTTTTAAATCCTGAAGAAGGAGGGACGATCCTTCGAATTGTCGGATTTTTTAAGAGAATGAAATTGATATTCGAATAAATTTTTATAGAAAAATACCTTTAATTAATTAAATTGGCAAATTCTAATATATAATAATATTTGCTTTTAACTATTTGTGGAATTTAAAATTGAAAAAAACAATTAATTATTAAAAGGAAATTGAATAAAGATGTAATTATACATTTTTATCGAGACAAACCACTTGTGAATAATTATTTCAATTAACAAAAAACTTATCAAAAGCAACTTAGCCGAAGATGAGACCGTGACAGATCGAATTGTCAACACAAAAACCATCTAACCCGTTTATTTCATCCAGAAACCGATTCTATATATAAAAGAATTGCTCGTTTAATATAAAAATTTAGTTTTAATTTAAGATAATCGAAATTTGGAAAAGTATTTAAGGTAGAACATACCTGATATAAAGCCATTGTTGATAGAGAGTAGAGAAGTGGATTGCTGCTACCGTTTGATACCGCCCTGGTTGCTGCTGGGTGTTTATATAGCTCCAGGAAATCCCCTCACATAGGTGGGTCCCCGTCGAGTCGCCTCCCCATATGCTACACTTGTACAATACTTCGCAACTCTCTCTAGGTCTTTGGTGGTGGTGGCCAAAGGCATTCAAGTCACCTTTGAGGAAATTTGAATAAAGGGAAAAAATTTTGCATTTACAATTTGAAAGCTGATATAGTAGTTTAAAAAACCTAAATAGAATACATTTTCGATTTTTTTTTTTACTTCAATTAATATTAATTTATTATGTTTATAATGTTTGTAATAAAGATACAAACTCTTCTCTAGTACAACTAAATCGTAATAAACTGGCCAAGTGCGAGACATATACCTACAGAGGGTTGGTTCTATACGTTATAACTTCCAAAATACTTAAGATATCAAATTCAATCATGTTTGTCGTTAATGAGATGAGAGAATTTTTTTTCATTATTTCGAGCTGATACAAAAATTTATAAAGAGAAACAAAGAGGTTGTCCTCTGCTTGATGCAAATAAACATACACACATATATATAACAAAAATATATCTTATATATAAAAGCCCTTGTCAGACAGTACCCGTGGCGCTGTCAGGAGAACATGTGGGAGAAAAAGCAACTAATATTCAATGACAGTTGTTAGATTGTCAAATTTTTCAAATAAAACATCTCTATTCTCTAGATTATATAATATCTATAATATCTCCTCTATATAGCTTAGAATATTAGATTTACGGTGTGTCTCATTTGAAATTTTAGTAGACAAATTTTTAATTTTAAAATATATTATATATTAATATATATTTAATTTTTTGGAAATAATTCATAGCGCGAAAATTAATTTTTTTTTTTGAATTTAAGAAAAATATAAATTCTTGAAATTTTAGTAGACAAATTAATTTTAATATATATATATTTAATTTATAATATAAGTTTTAATGAGAAATGATTTAATGGGATAATGAGAATAATTGTTAATTTATTACTGCGCGGCTCATTTGAAATTTTAGTAGATAAATTAATTTTAAAATTATTAAATATATTTAATTTAGAGACACTTTTTAGATAAATTTAAATATTGAAATGTATTATTAAAAAAGTCAAAAAATATTAGTAGACAAATATATAAATTCTTTAAATTTTAGTTTCAATCACATCTCGAGACGCTGCCCGCCAGGGCCACAGCCCGGAGGGCCGAGCGGTGCAGGGCGTGCCGTAGGCACGCCGGGTACTGCTCGTATCTATATAAATAAAAATGTAATGTTACGCTTAAGTGATACGTTGAAGGATCTCCGAAAGTTCTTCACTGATTTCTTTGAAATTTTCCGTTCAAATACACGAGTGTTTTTATCGATATCACACCTGTGGCATGTAAAAAATATTTTTCGAGGAAACAACGTCAGCGCCTCTCTGGGGGAGGGGGGGTAAAAGCAAACAAACAAGATGGCCGATAATAGCTTTTTGGAAATCTTTCAACTGTCAATATTATTTTTGGTTAAGGGAACAATAATTATAAACCTGGCCCAAAATTTAGATATTCCAATCGGAGCACAAAACGGACATATGTTGCGAATATAGTTTCGATACGTCCAGTGGTTTAGGCGTGAAGCATAAGAGTTAGTCACAGCATTTTTTTCAATTTATACAAAAATCCCAAAAAAATTGCGATTTGGAAATCTCCCATACTGTCAATTTTAAAGGAAAATAAATTTCATGACATTTAATTTTCCATGGCATGAGAATTCGGATCATATCCTGTCATAGAAAATGCTGGATATCTATAAATAAAGTTTTATCAAAAAAGTAGTCCAAGTAAACGTTCAAGTCAATAAAATTTCCTAGAGCATGATATAAGAATTAAGTTTTTAGGTTGAATGGTTTTCATAGGGAAAATTGCGATTTTTTGCAAAAAAATGCAGTTTTTCAAAACTTCAACCTCATTGCGGCACGGATTACCATTTATCCAATTAAGATGAAATTTTGTTTAAATTCTATTGAAATTAATCTAGTTTAAAAATGTACAGAGTGGTCTTTGTCGAAAACCTGCTCATTTATGGTTAAAATGGGAAAATATCGAAAAAAGTGCGAGTTTTTGGGTGGGCTGTGAAAACATGAATTTTGAGCTTGAGCCCGAACGTTTGGTCGGAGAAAAAAATATAAATATAAAAATTTGTAGGAAATTTTATGAACTTTCATTTTGAATAGTGAAGGTTATTTAAGAAAAGTTGATAGTTTTCGACTTATAAGCGAAAAACCGACAAAAATGGAAACTTTCAACTTTTTTTTGAATTGTCTACAATGTTGCGTCAGGAAATTTTGGTGGGAGACCTCAGATTTGGATTCAGCGCTCTAAAAAACGTATATATGCAAAAAATCATTACTACCCCACAACTTTCTGATAAAAACACAATTTGACTGGAATACCAGTATAGTGAAATAAAAACGATTTGAATTGATCTTTTGAAACAAATAAGTCTATAATGAGCAAAAAAACTACTCTGTGAATAACGATTAATTCATCTTGGTTAATAAATTAATAAATAATCAAATACCTGACGAATATCTCTGAGATCCATGTCTAACCATACTAAGAACAAATTTTAACACCTAGAACATAATTTAAAATGATAAAACTCATAAAAAGAGATTTACCTTGCCTAGCTGAATTAATTTTTTAATGACTCTATTTATAATTGTATCTCAGTAAAATTTATATTTTATATAATAATATTAAATATTTAAATGGGTATAATTAAGAAATCAAGTGTAACTATATAATTAAAACTATCATCCTCATTATAAACCGGTTTAAAATATTCGGAATTCTAATAAAGTTTAATAGATTATGAATATTAATTGATTATTAATATATATTATTATCTAAATAAATCGTTTTAAAATATATATGATTAGTAAGCAGATTTAAATAAGTGTAAATTGTGTAGGCATATCAAATGATTTAAAAATTATTCTCAATTATCTATAGTTAGAAAATATTAAATAAAAGTTTTTTCTAAAGAATATGAAATTATACAAAAAAATAAAGTATTGAAAATAACTTATAGTCCAGGAAAATTACAATTTTAACAGGAAATTATTCCCAGTAAAGATTTTATTGCTAGAATGCCTTTATTGATACTCAAATATTATCACCCTAAGTTTCGCCCTGTCTGTGTTGTGGTAATTTTTCCACGCGCCTGAAAATGAGAAAATTTCTGAGTTTTTTCAGTTTTTCTTGAATAATTCTAAAAGGGCTTATCAAATCAAAATGATATCCATTAGATAAATTAGAGCTCTTTAAATTACGCGTAAAATAACAACAATTTCATCTATTTAGATTTAGTAGAACCGGTACTAGCGCCTGTCAAAATAAACCCTCCGGGATAACTTTTGAATATCCCAAAAACTCGTACTTTTTCGAGTTTTCCCCATTTTAACCATGAAGGAGCACCTTTTCGATAAATAAAACTCTATACATTTTTAAACTAGATTAACTTTGCTACATATACCTTTTATGAATCGCATTCGACGGATCTTATTTAGTACGTTTGGAAGGTATGCTCGCTTATAGGTATAGTTTGTTTGGTACCGACTTCAAAAAGTAATTTCATGTTAATATTTCGTCGTTTAGTTGTAACTAAATTAGATAATAATTATTTTATACCTTTTAGTGTATTTTATTTGTTGGATTTAATTTTTTGAAGTCGGTTCTATTTTTTTCTTAAAAATTATTTTTATAAAACTATTAGATTTATACATATCCTACATTTTTCGGACAGGATATGATCAGAATCCTCAAAAGCTTCATGGAAAATGCTGAATATCTATAAATCTAAGAATTTTATTAAAAAAATTGGTCCAATTAAATGTTCAATTCAGCAAAATTTACTAGAGAATGAGATAGGAATCAAGTTTCTAGGATGAGTGGTTTTCATTTTATGAAGGAAAAGCTGCGATTTTTTTTAAAAAATTCAAAACTTCAACCTCATTGCGGCACGGGTTACCATTATCCAATTAATATGAAACTTTGTTTAAATTGTAGAAAATTTAATCTAGTTTAAAAATGTATAGAGTTGTCTTTGTCGAAAGCGTGCTCCTTCATGGTCAAAATGGGAAAAAATCGAAAAAAGTACGAGTTTTAGGGATATTCAAAAGTGATCCCGGGGTCTGTTTTTTGACAGGCGCTAGTACCGGTTTTACTGAACCTAAATAAATGAAATTGTTATCATTTTACACGTAATTAAAAGAGCTATAATTTATCTAATAAATATTCTTTTGATTTGACAAGCTCTTTTAGAGTTATTCAAGAAAAACTGAAACAAATCCGAGATTTTCTCATTTTGAGGGGCTTAGAAAAATTTTCACAACACCAATTTGTCGGATAACTTAGGGTAGTAATATTGGAGTACCAATAAAGGTATTACAGCAATAAAATCTTTACCGGGAATTATTTCCTGTTTACCTATGCCATTTTTTCACTTAATTTGGTAGTATGTACTTCTTTGTTAAATTCTTTAAAATTTATTTATTTGGTTGGTTTATCTGATTAAAAATAAAGGAATAAACATATTAATATTACAAAAGACTATCTATAAAATCTAGGAGCAACGATCTGTTATAATAAAATAAAATACAAATTTTTTTCCTCAAGGAAACGATGTAAACATGGGAATTTCCAAAATTTTGTAAATAGCCCACTAAGTCTTAAAAATTGTTTATCCAATTTTAATGGCTATTATAGTAGGTATTTGTCAGCTTTTTGTTTAAAATTTTATCTCCGAATTATTTTCACTTATTTTACATTAATATTATTATTAATAATCTATTTAGATACACTTTCTCATCAACATGCTGGAAAATATTACCCTACCCTAGAGATGTTATGGAATTAGGCTTGACCGACGTGGAGATATTTCTTTTGGAATGAAATATATATTATTAGATAAAAAAATCGTGATTGAATTATGGTTACGGTATCGCTGGACTCTGGACTCTGTTATGCAATAGTAATTAACAGAATAATCGATAGGACCAAGCATCGATCAATGGATTTTTTTAGAGATATAGATAAAACTGCTATCACTATACTGATTGTGGGAATTAGGAAAAATTTATTTTATAATTTGTAAACATAAATATAGGTGACATGTTAATCATGTGAAATGCTATCGAGTGATTGTAACTAATGAGCTGGAATTCGTCTCACGTATATATTGTATTAATATCCTGCAGTGGCGTAGCCAGAAAATTTTCGTGGGGAGGGGCTCAATCCACAAAGCAAAATATTTAGGGGATATTTTTTTTTTTATTAAAAGAAATAGTCCAGTTAAATTGTGTTTTTACCCGGAAAGTTTTGGGGTAATTGTAATTTCTTCCGTCCTTTAATTTTTTGGGTGTGCTGAACCCTTGTCGCAATGAGGTTGAAGTTTTGAAAAACTGCAATATTTTTGCAAAAAATTGCAGTTTTTCCTCTCATATAATAAAAATCACTTATCCTAGCAACTTGATTTCAGTCTCATTCTCTAGGAAATTTTGTTTACTTGAACGTTTTTCTTGGGCCACATTTTTGATAAAGTCTTAGATTTATAGATATTTAGCATTTTCCATGACAATGTTTTGGGGTAGTTTTGATTTCTTCCATCAAATGTTTTTGAGGTGCTGAATCCAAATCTGAGGTTTGCTAACAAAATTTGTGACGCAACATTGTAAAAAATGCACGAAATTTTGTTAGGAAACCTCAGATTTGGATTCAGCACCCCAAAAAACATTTGATAGAAGAAATCAAAACTACCCCAAAACATTGTCATTGAAAATGCTGGATATCTATAAATCTAATAGTTTTATCAAAAAAGTGGTCCAAGTAATCATTCAAGTCAACAAAATCTACTAGAAAATGAGACAGGAATCAAGTTTCTAACATGAATGGTTTTCATTTGATAAAGGAAAAATTGCGATTTTTTGCAAAAAATTGCAGTTTTATAAAAACTTAAACCTCATTGCGGCACGGGTTATCATTATCCAATTAAGATAAAACTTTGTTTGAATTGTAGAAAATTTAATCTAGTTTAAGGATGTAATGAGTGGGCTTTTGTCGAAATCGTGCTCTTTCATGGTCAAAATTGGAAAATATCAAAAAAAGTGAGTTTTTGGGATTTGCCGAAACAGAATAAATAGGCCAATTTTCAACTAGCGCTTGAGCCCGAACGGTTGGTCGGAGACAAAAACCTAAATAAAAAACTTTGTAGAATGTTTTATGAAATTTTATTTTGAATAGGAGGGTTATTTACGAAAAGTTGGTAGTTTTCGAGTTATAAGCGAAAAACCACCAAAAAATAGAAATTTTCACATTTTTTTGCATGTTCTACAATGTTGCTTCACGAAATTTTGGTGGGTGACCTCAGATTTGGATTCAGCCTCCCAAAAAACATATATATGCAAAAAATCAGAACTACCCCAAAACTTTATAGGGGCCTATTTGAGCATAATTTGACTGTACTAAAATGTTTGCTGACAAAAATTGTCAAATTAACCAAATCTCTAGTAGAGTAAAAAGTTTTCAAATATTTTTCAATTTTTCGTTTTAAATTTAAAAATTAAATTATTTCAATCAATTCATTTTTCATTCTCATCTCCATAACTTTAATTTTACAGAATTTCTTTTTCAGCCCCTTGAACTTATGCAACCTAATCGAACGAAAGAATTTATTTTCTCCTATTATCTCTATTTGCAACTTTAGCTATCAGCTAATCATAGTATAAATCTATAATTTAATTATTCAGAGGTTATATATTGTAGTCATGGAATTTTTTAAAAAATAATATGCTAATATGTTATACAATAGTCAAAAAAATAAAACTTCAAAAACTATCTAGTATCCTATAGTCCAGTCAAACTAAGCCCAATTGGGCTCCTATGGGGAAAGTTTTGGAGTAGTACTGATTTTTCTGAAATTTCGTGACGCAACATTGTAGAAAATGGAAAAAATGTGAAAATTTCCATTTTTTCACGCATTTTCGATTATAATTCGAAAACTATAAACTTTTCATAAATAACCATCTTATTCAAAATGAAACTTCATAAAACTATCCTACAAATTTGATCATTTAGGATTTTGTCTCCGACCAACCGTTCGGGGTCCTGGGATCACCCAAAAACTGGCAGTTTTTTCGATATTTTCCTATTTTGACCATGAAGGAGCACGTTTTCGACAAAGACCACTCTACACATTTTTAAACTAGATTAAATTTGCTACAATTCAAACAAAGTAATCCGTGCCGCGATGAGGTTGAAGTTTTGAAAAACTGAAATTTTTCGTTCATAGATTACAGTTTTTCGTTCATAGATCTATAAATCTAAGAATTTTATCAAATAAATAGTCCAAGTAAACGTTCAAGTCAATAAAATTTTCTAGAGAATGAGACAAGAATCAAGTTTCTAGTATGAATGGTTTTCATTTTATGAATGAAAAACTGCGATTTCTTGAAAAAATAGATCATTTCCTGTCATGGAAAATGCTGGATATCTATAAATATAAGAGTTTTAACAAAAAAGTGGTAAAGTAAACGTTCATATCAATAAAATTCTCTAGAGAATGAGATAGGAATCAAGTTTCTAGGATGAGTGGTTTTCATTTTATGAAGGAAAAACTGCGTTTTTTTGCAAAAAATTGCAGTTTTTCAAAACTTTAACCTCATTGTAGCACGGATTACTTTGTTTGAATTGTAGCAAATTTAATCTAGTTTAAAAATGTGTAGAGTGGTCTTTGTCGAAAACGTGCTTCTTCATGGTCAAAATAGGAAAATATCGAAAAGAGTGCGAGTTTTTGGGTGATCCCGGGAGCCCGAACAGTTGGTCAGAGACAAAAACCTAAATAATGAAATTTGTAAGAAATTTTATGAACCTCCATTTTGAATAAGAAGGTTATTTATGAAAAGTTTATAGTTTTCGAGTAATAAGCAAAAAACCGACAAAAAATGGAAATTTTCACCTATATTTTTTCAATTTTCTACAATGTTGCGTCACGAAAATTTAGTGGGAGACGTCAGATTTGGATTCAGCGCCCCAAAAAATATAAATATACAAAAAATCAGAACTACCCCAAAACTTTCTTGATAAAAACACAATTGTCTGGACAAAATTTGACAAAATAAATGCCAATCGAAATTATTTTTCAAATTAAATATTTTAGATTTTAAAAAATGAAATAAAATGATAATTTTAATTCATTATATTTTAATTTATGAAATTAGATCAATAGGGTAATAAAATATTTGTTGAATTTAGTAATATGTATAATATGACAATTTTCGGGATTGATAATTAATAACAAAGTCAGTTTTTTTTATTATGATTTTGAAATAATATGGTCAAGATTAGTATAACTTAACTGCACTATATAGATTAATATATTAATAATGTTTCATAATGAGGCTCTCTTGTATAATAGATTTCTGTGACGTAATGAGTTGTCCCACGCTCCGTTTCGAGAACCAAAACTCGGATCTCAAATCAATTAGAGAATTACATAGAGTAAAGATTAATAATCATATTGACAATTGACTATACATATATTATACTTTTTATAGCTTTCTCGTGTTTTGAAGATAATTATGAAATTCGCCGGGCGAAATACCTATTGAATATTTAAAAAAATTATTATTAGTACCTGAACACCGAGCGATGCTCGTTAATTTTTTACTTCAGTTAAAAGCGATATATTAATATTATTATTAATTTTAAAAAATGTCGATTTTTATTTGCAGCTAAAATAAAATAGAATTTAATTTATATTTATTCCAACGTTTACACCCGCTATGGCCATCATCAAGGCACAAAGTTTTAAATCTAATTTCAATTAAAAATAATATTAATATACACGGAGGTTCTTTCGTTGACCCTTTTAAATCATGAAGAAGGAGGTACGATCCTTTGAATTTTTTGATTTTTAAAGAGAATGAAATTGATATTCTAATAAATTATTTTATAGAAAACTAGCTGCAAGGCACGCCCCCTGGACCCCTAACAGACAGACAGACAGACAGGAATTTTGTTGAGGGTGTTTTCGTTCATAACTTTGCTTGAAACGTGTGCAACCAAAATTTGGCGTGATTTGGACCAATGTACAGACAAAACCTTAATTTTATATATATATATATATATAGAAAAATACCTCTAATCAATTAAATTGGCAAATTCTAATATATAATAATATTTGTTTTAATCTATTTGTGGAATTTAAAAACCAATTAATTATTAAAAGGAAATTGAATAAAAATGTAATTATACATTTTTATCGAGACAACCACCTTTGAATAATTATTTAAATTAACAAAAAACCCATCAAAAACAACTTAGCCGAAAATGAGACCGTGTCAGTTCGAAATGTCAACCCAAAACCCCGTGAATTTTATCCAAATCGTTAGAGCCGTTTTCTAGAAAACAATTATATATATACAAAAATTGCTCGTTTAATATAATAAGATAAGATAAGATTATTGTTGTAATATGGAAATAATGCCAATCATAATTGAATCCTGAAAAATTAAGGATTCCAAGACAAAATTCAACAGATGTGTGCACCACACGACTTTCCCATTAGTTTCCCCAAAACGTTTTGAGAAAAAAATACAAAATTGCAAAATACCAAAAATCTTCAAGTAAACATGTAAAAATTCTTAAATGATTACAAACAATTTTATATTTTAAGCTTCCCCATTTTGGTTCCTTATAGAAATAATTACATTTCTTTTTAAATATTGAACCTGTTAATATTAAGTTTCGGTTTACTTGGTTTTTTAGATTGAAAAAAAAATATAGAACTATCAATATAAGTCCTAAACTCGTTGATCGGTTTGTACGAAATTTTGGATATGCCCCCTATAACGACCTTATGAAACACAAAGCAAAATTGATAGTGCCTCAAAAGAGAGAGCGAGGTTAAGAAATAATTTACAATAATAACTTTTCAAAACAAAAATCGAAAAAAGCTGATATTTACTATAGAATAGTCTATTAAAATGATATATTATTAATTGCTAATGGTCCCAAAATGGGCTGGAAGCTTTCTTAAATAAACTGCAACGGATCGTTGCTAAACTTTATCCAAATTCATTTGAAATATTAATATGTTTATTTCTTTATTATTAATCAGATATCACTTGCAATTTGCATTTCATGTTGACTTTAATTCAAAAATAATGATCGATTCTCATTTAACAGTCGAGGAATAACCATTCTAGATGGTATTTTTGACGTTTCGGTTTTTATTGGTAACCATTGCTGAAGACATGTAGGAATCGACTAAAAATAAAAAATAGCAATTGATTCTCATCTAGTACTTGAAGAATAACAATTCTACATTATATTTTTGACCCTTCGATTATTATTGGTAACTGTGGAGACGGGCGATGACCTTTGGAACAAATACAACAGATGCATTTCTGACGACATGCCAATGGCCTTCGGACAACAACAATTGATGCATTCAATAGGGCTATTGTTCCCTCACACATTAAGACACCAAACAATGGCTACCTGCACAAAAGCCATAACAAAGAAAGTCTTTCACCCACAGGCCCTCAAAGGACATTGTTCCCTTTCTCAAACGCAATTAACAGGAAGCTCATTTGCCCTCATGCAGAGACACAAAGGGTTCCCATTCAAAGCAGCCCAAACAATCGACCAAACAAAAGAATAGAGGGCCAGTGACCTCCTCAACACTTCAAGCAACCTCCCTGAGAAAAGCAACACGCCCCCAAACCTTCGTCATTGGCTGAAACCAGTAGCAGGGCAGCCGATGAGGAATGAGACGCTTCCTTTTTTCCCCAGTTTTAGCGACCAATGAGATTCACCCCTGCCAAAGAACACCCTCTGACGCCGCGATCCGTATAAAAACGCTAGGCAGGGATCTCAAGATCAGTTATCAGCTATCAGCTACCAGATGAGTTAACCAGTCAAGGAGTGAAGTCAACAGCCAGAATAGTGCCAGTGATAGAGACATGGTGGAGGCCTCAAACAGGCGCTAGTATCGATTCGAAACCAACTTGTATATATATTCTTAACTTGTGTAAATAAAGATATTAAAGGAAGCTTTGTCTTGAGAATTATTTCACCCCGAAATATGCCTCCAGCTCACGCAACCCCTTCAGTAACCATTCCTGAAGACATGGAAGAATCAGCTTAAAATCAAAAATAACGATCGATACTTATCTAATACTAGAGGAATAACCTTATTGCATTTCCATTTTTGATGTTTTGACTATTAATGGCAACCTCTACTGAAAATGTGGAAGAATCGACTTAAAATCAAAAAGACTAAATTCTTTTTTGGTAAACAACTCAAGCTTGAGTCTTCAGCAAAGGTAACGGATAAGAAAACAACGCAGTTGCTATGGTTATATAAGTATACTTATAAAATGTCCTCCCAAATTTTTAGCATTTCACAGAGAGAAGCCTATCCATTCTTACTTAAGCAAGGTTAAATGAGCTATATTAAAACGATCAAATGAATAAATGTTAATGAATTTAAAATAAGTGCTATCTTACTCTAGAGTAAAGTACTTTAAAATATAATTTTACTAAAATCTTTATTTAACCTGATTTGTGGTCCCCAAGGTACTTAATTAGGATATTAAATTTCATCAAAATTGGTTAAGTCATTTTCAAGATATTTAGAAAAAACTAAAAAAGTACTGAAATAAAGTACTAATGTTTGTGGGCCGATATGTATCAAAAACTAATCAGCGCTTCATTTTGTTAAACTAATGGTAGGTTTTCAATTTAATTTCAATCGGTGTAACGGTGTGGAAAAAATCGTGGGCCAAAAAAACGATAACAACCATACATCCATACATTACATACATCCGACGCACTAAATGAAAAAATCGCACTTGTTGGCCTCTCGACGAGACCCCATGTAATTTTTGGCAAAACCGTCACGTGCTAAAATTCAACCTAATTGAAAACTACAATTTGTTACTTTAATTGAGTCCATGGGTTCACTAGTCTTTACCTGAGGACCCTTTGAAGTTGCGCTTGCCGCGAGACCGATTACAATACGTTCCCCATGCTTCGCATCGGATAAAGTAATAAAAATAAACTATTACCTACAAAAACTATAATTTTAATTTTACTTAGGGAAAACATGATGATAATTAATAAAGTAAAGGGAGTGTAGTTTCACAATGAATGAAATAAATCTCAAAGAGGGTTAAATAATTTTAATTCTTTCGCTCAACCCTAATGCTCATCATACTCCCTAACGGTTGTAATTAATGAGCTGAAATTCGGCACACAAGTTTATATTAATAAATTTCATATCTATGTCAAATTACAACTCACTAAATCAAACCGTTCGTAGACAGAAATTTCAAAATCGCCAAAAATTTGAGTGAAGTTATCACTTTTTCCTCCAATTTAATTTACCTGCTAATGATTAGGTTATTAGACAAAAACATACAATACGAGAATTAATAAATTGCACAATGATAAAAAGAGGTTATGAGCTAGATCTGTCAATGTTTAACACCTGTTGTGTCAATAGCTTCGACAGGTCAGGTTTAATTAATTCGGACATTGCCAGTTTAATTGATTTCAAAATGAATATAGCATATACTTCCGCGTTTGAAACGATTCGAAATGATTTTAAAAAATATACAATTTATGAATAAAGCAATTTGAACCGCGAAAGTTAAATAATATAATAAATAATTTATTATGTTAATTCTACATTTAGGGCCGGTTGTATGTCGCAAAGTAAATGCTTTTTACCACTAACACAGAGTAGATGGTAAATGGAGGGATTGGCCATCCCAGTCCCTGTGATACTGGTAAAAAGCATTTACTTTGCGACATACAACCGGCTCTAAGAATCTTGAAGTTTCAAATTTAACCCAAAAAAGCTTATTCCATTCAAATTGTCTTTTTATCAGGAGAGTTTTGGGGTAGTTCTGATTTTTTGCATATATATGTTTTTTGGGGCGCTGAATCCAAATCTGAGGTCTCCCACCAAAATTTCGTGACGCAACATTATAGAAAATTCAAAAAAATGGTGAAAATTTCCATTTTCTGGCGGATTTTTGCTTATAACTCGAAAACTATCAACTTTTCGTAAATAACCTTGCTATTCAAAATTAAATTTCATAAAATTTCCTAGAAATTTCATTATTTAGGTTTTCTTCTACGATCAACCGTTTGGGCTCAAGCGCAAAATTCAAGTTTTCGACCTCTCAAAAACTCGCACTTTTTTCGATATTGTTTAAAAATGTATAGAGTGGTCTTTGTCAAAAACGTGCTCCTTCATGATTAAAATGGGAATATATCGAAAAAAGTTCGAATTTTTGAGTGATCCGGGGGGCTGGCGAGGTCGAACACTTGGATTTTACACTTGAGCCCGAACGGTTGGTTGGAGAAAAAACCTAAATAAATAAAGTTGTAGTAAATTTTATGACCTTTTATTTTGAATAGGAAGGGTATTTACGAAAAGTTGATAGTTTTTGAGTTATAAGCGAAAAACCGCCAAAAAATGGAAATTTTCATCTTTTTTGCATTCTCTACAATGTTGCGTCACGAAATTTTGGTGGGAGACCTCAGATTTGGATTCAGAGACCCAAAAAACATATATATTCAAAAAAACAAAACTACCCCAAACTTTCCCCATAGGGGCCGATTTGAACACAATTTGACTGAACTAGCTTCCCGCACGGTCAAGGTGATATTGGAAGCAATGAATAAAAACTTAAATATTCTTATTATTTTTATTACAAATTTATAAAAAAAAACAATACTTTAACTGATTCGCATTGGATAAAGTAAAAAATTACAAACTTAATAACAATATTATAACAATCAATGGTTTGAATTCATATCAATTTCTATTCCTTTATAGAAAAAATAATTAAGAAGTCGTATATACGGTCGTCGGTTTTTTTATTCATTTAAACAACATGAGGATGTGATTTTTAATAAATGTTCTCTTCCTTCACGCTATATGGCTGATTGTGATATTCGTTCTGTCCGGATCCACCTGTTGAACAGAAGAATTTAAAGATTTTTACTTGGATAGGTACATTTCATAAAAGTTTCCGCTTGGACAACCAGCAGGTGCGTGAATCAAGCCAATTCACTGGCTATGATTTCAAGGGAACCCTTGAGCAATCGTTTATGACATTGTAGAAAGGCAATTTTATAAGATAATTAATAGAAACTTAATATAAATATAATATTCAGGTTAAGATAATATCTTATCTACATATTGATTTTGCAGATTAGTAGTGATTCTTAATTTAATTATAAGGTAATCATTTATTATTAATCAGATAAAAAGAATTTGGTCTTTTTGATTTTAAGTCCATTCCTCCATGTTTACTAAATTTATCATTATTAATTACTTTAATTAATTAAAATTTTCAAAATTCACCCCACAGGAAGTATTCCACAAATTAATTAAATTAACAAAAAAAAAAGCTGACATGTGCTGATGTGGCCATCCACTTGACTTTACCATAAAACCTGGCCCCTCACTATATTTAATAAATATTATATTTATTATTATATTTATTAATTATATTTAATAAAATTATTTATAATCATGTAGGGGAGGGGGATTAGTTTTTGCATTTTTAGACTCCTGGGGGCCCACTGATTATGTATACAAAATTTAGTTGAGTTTGCTCAAATGCCCTAGATTTTTAATTTTTAATCCCCCCCCCCCTCGACCCCCCTTAATTTTGGGTCGATATGCATCAAAATATAATCAGTTCTTAATCTTAATGGACCAAAACTACCTGTGAAATTTGGTTTCGAAATTCCCACTAGTTTTTGAGCTAGCTCGTCCACAAAAATTTGGTAACGCACAGACTAACGGACAACCGGACAGACGGACAGACTAACAGACATTTTTACAATACAATTATTATCTCGAAAAATATAATTTTTTTGATGTTCACTTATTAGAGCTTTTTTGTAGAGCGAAATCCCATGCTTTAGCTCAATTTTTCTAATCAAAATAGTTTCAGCTGTTTTTGAGATATTTCGAAAAAAAACACTTTTTTCATGCACTTGACCATACCCTGTATGGTAAAGTAAAAAGAAATTAAAACCCGAGTAAAAATGAGAATTTGCTTAACCAGGGCTGAAGTTCGGCCGCACGGCTTTCAGAGGGCCGAAATACGACTGAACTGAGGCTTTGACAAAAATTAAAGAATAAATTGTGCTCTTGATAGTCCGAACTCAGAATGCACTAGGTCCGTGACATTTAACAAAAAATCCAAAAGCCCCCCAGTCTGAACCTAGGCCGAACGCGCTATAATATTTATACAAGACCGCACCTCGGCCAAAACACGGCTGTTACGGATGTTTAGAAAAAAATATATATAAATAAGCGTCGAATTTCTGTGAAAATTTTTAACACATATATTATGAAATTTCGTAAAATTTGATAGATTTTTATAAAATTTTATATATTGCTAAAGAAAATTAATTAACTAATTTGGTGCAGTATTAAGAAATTTCACGAAATTTAATAGAATTTTATCAAATTACAGACAATTTGTATTATTTACCTAGGGAAAAAACTTTATTCAATTTGTAAATTTTATAAAATTCCAAAACCTTTTTCAAAAAGTTCATTCATTTTTTCGAAAGCATCATTTTATAAAAATATATTAAATATCTTAGAAAATTCTATGAAATTTGTAAAAATTTTACGTTTTATGAATTTTTTAAGATTATAAACGCCCTCGCAAATCCAAGATTATGATAGCTGATTTTCTAATAAAAATTTACAGAAATGATTTTCTAGTATTATTGTCTAGAAGCTTTAAGAATTAATTAAATATAATTTTTTCTTAAATTTTTATTAAATAAAATAAACTATACAAAAAATTATGTGTACTAAAAAATGAAGAATTTCCTCCGAGTCGAAATTTAACTACCGCTTTTATCCCTCTGGTCCGAAATAGAACCGATTTAGACCACTGTAAGCCGCCTAGCTCCTACATTGAACCCTCGAGATCCTAACATTTACTGTGAGGTACTTCTGCCTAAGTCCGATATTAAAAATGAAGGCCTACTAGTTCGGTCTAGCTACGGCTCTACTTCGGCCTTGCTTCAGCCGCAGTTCGCCCGTGCAGTAAAAAATGTATATAATGCGTGCGGCCGAATTTGTACTGCAATAAGACCCAGTTCGGCCGAGGTGCGGGCTGATGCGTGCAGATCGCGTTCGGCCGTGCTTCGGTCTAACCAAAATATTGTTCGATTTTTACTCAGGAAGGCCAGTATTAAAGATGCTTTTAGATATGTTTAATTTAGATGGTTCGCCCCTTCGCATGTTGAGCCCAAGCAGCAAACATGCTATCCGGAAAGTTGTCCTAACCTTTAAAGGGGTGAACCCTTCAGACATCTAAATTAAACATGTCTAAAACATTTGTTTGAAAAAGTTTTTATTTTGCCGAGAGTAGCAGAGTTGTTGATTCACAAAGAGAAACAAAGAGGTTGTCCTCTGCTTGATCCAAATAAACATACACACATATATAACGAGATGATATATCTGTATATATAAATTATTTATTTGTTTGAGACTATAGTTTCGAAGACTTGGTCTTCAGCATCAGTCTTTTTTAATTATAAATGTTGTTTTTCATGGAGTCAATATCGTATGGATATTGAATTCCCAGAAGGCACAGGAATTAGATTAATAAAAGGAGAAAGAAAACCAAAATTAATTAGCGCAATTGAATCGTTAGAAATTTTGAAATCATTCAATAAAAATTCAAAACTTTGTTTGAACAGCCAAATTGAATTATCAAATAGCAATTTGCTTAAGATGTTTGCTAACAAAAGATAAAAGAAAAACAACCCCCCTTCCATTGTCAGCCTATCTCTTTGTAAAACAAGGAGAAAGGGAAACATATGGTTATATTTGAATGTGAACCAAAAGAATGTCTTTAATTCTAAGCTGCCAACCTGTGAAAGAACATCACATTTTCAATATCCATACGATATTGACTCCATGAAAAACAACATTTATAATTAAAAAAGACTGATGATGAAGACCAAGTCTTCGAAACTATAGTCTCAAACAAATAAATAATATATATATACAGATATCATCTCGATATATATGTGTGTATGTTTATTTGCATCAAGCAGAGGACAACCTCTTTGTTTCTCTTTGTTAAACATTTGTGATACTAGCCTTTTAATTTTTTTTTTTTTTAATAAATGGGAGAGTAAATATGTATTTTCATAATAAAATTCAGAGAGAAGAACAATTTAAGAATATTGCATGTAATTTTTGAAAAACAAGTGAAATAAAAAATTTTCAAAAATAAAATAATTAAATAGAAAAATGTAAATACCTTGAGAAGAGTAGTGATTATTTTCTGAATGAGTTACTGAATTTTCTATCTCGATGGTTCTTTCATGAAGTTCGTTTCCTTTTGCTAAAATAACAAAGAATAATATCAATAACAAATGTACCTAAGGTATGTATTTATATTTGATTAATTAAATTTTATATTTGTTTAATAATTTGTTATAAGATGGCTACAAGAAACAATGAAATGAACACTTTTTATATAAAACATAGGATTACATTTTTATTGTCAGCAAGATCAAACTTGATAAAGCATTGCAGTTTATTAATACAAACGTGTGTATTAGATTTCAACTTATTAGTTTCTACCATTAGATACCATAATTAACTTATCTTATCTTTTATTATATTAAACGAGCAATTCTTGCATATATATAATAGGTATCTCGAAAACGGCTATAACGTTTTGGATGAAATTCACGGGTTAGGGGTTTTTGTGTTGACAATTCGATCTGACAAGGTCTCATCTTCGGCTAAGTTGTTTTTGATGGGTTTTTGTTAATTGAAATAATTATTTACAGGTGTTTGTTTGAATAAAAATTTATAATTACATTTTTTTCTATTTTCTTTTAATAAAATTAATTGGTTTTTTATTTTAAATTCCACTAATAGATCAGTACAAATATTATTATATATTAGAATTTGCCAATTTAATTAATTAAAGGTATTTTTCTATAAAAAATTTATTAGAATATCAATTTCATTCTCTTAAAAAATCCTTCTTCAGGATTTAAAAGGGTCAACGAAAGAACCTCCGTGTATATTAATATTATTTTTAATTGCAATTACATTCAAAACTTCTTGGCCGGCGATACGTCTTGATGAAGGCCATAGTGGGGGTAAACGTTAGTAAAAATATAAATTAAGTTTTATTTCAATTTTATTTTATTTTGTCTGCCATTAAAAATCGACCTTTTTACCTCAATTTAAAATTAAAAATACTATTAATATATCGCTTTAAAGTGAATCTAAAAATTACCGAGCATTGCTCGGCGTTCCAGGTACTACATATTTATTAATTGATATATTAAAATTAATTAATTCTGAATTACTTAAATTAAAAAATTAATTTTTTATAGTAGGTAGTTAATAGTTAATAATAATAGTGCAAAAAAATCGACCCACCAATAAAAACTTTATAGTTAGTAAATCTATTTATAAAATTTCTACAAATAGCCATATAATTCGTTCTATTAACTCATAAACTAACATATTCAATAAATATTATTGATAATTTTTGAATTATATAAAAAAATAAGTGAAATGCAATTAAAATTACAAGAACTGCAACGGATCGTTGCTAAACTTTATCCAAATTCATTTGAAATATTAATATGTTTGTTCCTTTATTATTAATCAGATATCACTTGCAATTTGCTTAGTTCATATTGACATTAATTCAAAAATAATTCTCATTTAAGAGTCGAGGAATAACCATTCCACATTGGATTTTTGACATTTCGGTTATTATTGTAACCATTGCTGAAGACATAGAGGAATCGACTTAAAATCAAAAATAGCCATCGATTCTCATCTAATACTTGAGGAATAACAATTCTACATTGAGGTTTTTGACGTTTCGATTATTATTGGTAACCATTGCTGAAGACATGGAGGAATCGACTTAAAATCAAAAATAACGATCGATTCTCTGAAACTTGAGTTGTTGACCATAAACGAATTCTATTCCTTTTTTGATTTTCAAGATCAGTTCTTCCACGTTCTAATAGAGGTTGCCATTAATGGTCAAAACATCAAAAATGGAATGCAATAAGGTTATTCCTCTAGTATTAGATAAGAATCGATCGTTATTTTTGATTTTAAGTCGATTCCTCCATGTCTTCAGCAATGGTTACCAATAATAATCGAAACGTCAAAAACCTAATGTAGAATTGATTATTCCTCAAGTATTAGATGAGAATCGATCGTCTATTTTTTATTTTAAGTCGATTCCTCCATGTCTTCAGCAATGGTTACCAATAAAAACCGAAACGTCAAAAATCCAATATAGAATGATTATTCCTCAAGTACTAGATGAGAATCAATCGCTATTTTTGGTTTAAAGTCGATTTCTCTATGTCTTCAGCAATGGTTACTAATAAAAACCGAAACGTCAAAAATCCAATATAGAATGATTATTCCTCAAGTACTAGATGAGAATCAATCGCTATTTTTGGTTTAAAGTCGATTTCTCTATGTCTTCAGCAATGGTTACTAATAAAAACCGAAACGTCAAAAATCCAATATAGAATGATTATTCCTCAAGTACTAGATGAGAATCAATCGCTATTTTTGGTTTAAAATCGATTTCTCTGTCTTCAGCAAAGGTAACGGATAAGAAAACAACGCAGTTGCTATGGTTACTCATAAAAATTCCTCCCAAATTTTTAGCATTTCACAGAGAGAAGCCTATCCATTCTTACTTAAGCAAGGCTAAATGAGCTATATTAAAACTTTCAAATGAATAAATTTTAAAGAATTTAAAAAATTAAAAAAGTACCATCTTACTCTAGAGTAAAGTACTTTAAAATATAATTTTACTAAAAACTTTATTTAACCTTTTTTGTGGTCCCCAAGGTACTTAATTAGGATATTAAATTTCATCAAAATTGGTTAAGTCATTTTCAAGATATTTAGAAAAAACTAAAAAAGTACTGAAATAAAGTACTAATGTTTGTGGGCCGATATGTACCAAAAACTAATCAGCGCTTCATTTTGTTAAACTAATGGTAGGTTTTCAATTTCATTTCAATCGGTGCAACGGTGTGGAAAAAATCGTGGGCCAAAAAAACGATAACATACATCCATCCATCCATCCATACATCACATACATCCGCACGCACTAAATGAAAAAATCGCACTTTTTGGCCTCTCGACGAGACCCCTTGTAATTTTTGGCAAAAACCGTCACGTGCTAAAATTCAACCTAATTGAATACTACAATTTGTGACTTTAATTGAGTCCATGGGTTCCGTAGTCTTTACCTGAGGACCCTTTGAAGCCACGCTTGCCCCGAGAGCGATTACAATACTTTACCCATGCTTTGCATTGGATAAAGTAAAAAATACAATTACAAATTATCATACTTTCTCAATATCACTTTACATTTAAATAAAGTTTTAATAAAAGATCAAATTCCATTTGAAATATCAATAAATTGAATAATTTTGAATTAAGCATCATTGATAGAAAGATAAAATATACAAAATGGATATTTCTGAAGTTCAAGCAGTTACAAAATGTGCTGCCTAATTAATCAAGGGCTAAGTCAACGACAAGTGCCAAGTACACTTGAAATAAGCAATAATTTAAATAATGTATGTTTACTTGTAAAAAAATTAAAATGATGTACTATTTAATAAAGTTTTTATTGGTGGATCAAATTTTTTGTACCATAGTGTATTTAAGTTTAATACTAGATAACCAGAGTGCATATTTTCTTCCAATTCAATTTTTTTTTCAAGATTTTCTTTTATTCTCGAAAATAATTAATTAGTTAAGATAAATTTTCGAAATTTGCATTTGCACTACTATTTGATTGTGTCTTTAATAATGAGCAAGGGGAATCATCAAAGTGTGATGAGTTCCTGTGGACGAGGTGGCCGAGTGGTTAAGGCGTTGGACTGCTAATCCAATGTGCTCTGCACGCGTGGGTTCGAATCCCATCCTCGTCGGTACTTTTTACTTTAATTCAATTCGATATATCATCTTTTTAAATATTCAAGTTCAATTAAAAATTCAGATTTTTCCTATTTTCTATCTAAGTGTATTTGTTCGTTTATTTTATATACTTGTGAATTTACCATAATATATATTTTTGTATTTAATTAAAAATATAACATTACTAAAAGCATAAGATTATCAAAAGTACTTTAATATTATTTCCCTATGTGATTAAAATTATATTTTAAAAGCTCGGTAATTTAAAATGGAGGAAAATTAAATTAAAAATTAGAGAAAATAAGCTGACGTGTTCTGATGTGGCGATCCACTTGACTTTACCATGCAAACTGGCCCCTCAATTATATTTAATATTTAATAAAATTATTTATAATGATGTAGGGGGTTAGTTTTTCCATTTTTAGACTCCTGGGGGCCCACTGATTATATATACAAAATTTGGTTGAGTTTGGTACAAGAGCCTATATTTTCATTTTTTTACAATACACTTCCCACCCCACCCCACCCCCATTTTGGGTTGTTAGTTTTTGCATTTTTAGACTTCTGGGGTCCCACAGATTATGTATACAAAATTTGGTTGAGTTTGCTCAAATAGCCTAGATTTTTAATTTTTAAATCCCCTCTTAATTTTTGGGTCGATGTGCACCAAAATCTAATCGGCTCTTAATCTCAATGGACAAAACTACGTGTGAAATTTGGTTTCGATATTCACACTAGTTTTTGAGCTAGCTCGTCCACAAAAATTTGGTAACGCACAGACTACGACTAACACAGACATTTTGACAAAACAATTATTATCTCGAAAAATATAATGTTTTCGATGTTCAATTATTAGGGCTTTTTTGTAGAGCAAAATGCCATGGTTTTGCTCAATTTTTTTAATCAAAATAGTTTCAGCTGTTTTTGAGATATTTTGAAAAAAGAGGGAAAAAAACACTTTTTTCATGCACGATTACAATATGTTACTTGACCATACCCTGTATAGTAAAGTAAAAAGTGAAGTTTTTCCAGGCTTGCATTTCTCAAATTGTGAGGTTTTGGCAATTTTTTCTTTTCATAGAATGGTTTTAGCTAAAAATTTGAAACTTGGCACAAAGCTGCAGTTTATTAATATAGTCGACGCTCGATAATTCAAAATCCAAGGGACTGAAAAAATGATCATTTTCTGTCATGGAAAATGCTGTATATCTATAAATCTAAGAGTTTTAACAAAAAAGATGTCCAAGTAAACGTTCAAGTGAACAAAATTTCCTAGTCAAGTAGATAGGAATCAAGTTTCTAGGACGAGTGGTTTTCATTTTATCGAGAAAAACCTGCGATTTTTTGCAAAAAATTGCATTTTTCCAAAACTTTAACCTCATTGCGGCTCATGATACCATTATCTAATTAAGAGGAAACTTTGTTTTAATTGTAATAAATTTAATGTACTTAGTTTAAAAATGTATTGAGTGGTCTTTGTCGAAAACGTGCTCCTTCATGGTCAAAATGGGAAAAAATCGAAAAAGTGCGAGTTTCGGGGATATTCAATATTGATCCAGGGGGCTGTTTATTGGATCCACATTAAAAATCAAACTACTGGACCAATTTTGCATTTCTTTTTTTAATCGACGTGAAATTGTATTCTCTTTATTCTACTAGAGAACGCTTATTTACAAAATATGAATTGTTTTCTAGTTATAAGCAAAAAACTGGTAAAAGTCCGAAAATTTCGTGGTTTTTCGGCCACCCTAAGTTGTCCACCCATACTTTCGAGGTCGCAAACTTAGATTTGGCATACCCACACCATTCCAAATGATCATAGGAAAAAAAATATTTCCCCGCAATTAATGTAAGCTAAAACACCTATATGCTGGGTTATTTGGGGAGATTCGAAAATTTGTGGGATCATAAATAAAAAATTTTTTAGGATGTGATGTAATCTTGTAAAGATTTCCTTAAGTAGAATTTGTCTATTTTTTAATTAAGCTATAAAACAATTAATTATATGTTTAATGTAAAAAAATTCTTGTGAGAATTTCTATAATGTGCTAGAGCGTAGAGCATAAACAGATTAAGAAAGAAGAGTATAATAGTCTATCTATATAATAAAATACATAAATAATTATCCAAAAATTTCTTTAATAAAATCTAAAATAAAATAATATAACTAAACTTTGAAATTTGAAAGTAAAGTATTTGTCTTACCAGATAATAATAATGATTAGACTTACCGGGAACAGAAGGAATTTGGTGGGTGGATCCATCCGAATTGTGGATAAGAGCATGAAATCCATGTTTGCCAGCAGTATAAGACACTTTGCGCACATTGCCCCCTGGCTCGCTAACGTAATACTCTCCTTCAACATTGTCCCCATGCCTGGTTTCACGTTGGCCATGAGCATCTCCGTGTTTCCAATCTTCTACTCCATATTCAAACTTATATTTTGGAGTTCCCTATAAAAATTGTTATAATATAGTATATTATTTTATTGAATCAACAAAACAATCTCAAAACGTTTATTAAATATATATTCAAATTTTTCGGAGGAAATTTACCAATTTAAAAGTAGAAAAAAGAATTTAAAAGTAATTAAATTCTAATTTGGACTTTTGATTGTAAATAAATAATGATGAGATTTATGATGACCTCCCATGAGGGTCAAATATTTAATTATAATATAACGAGCTTCGAGGGCGTGCCGAAGGCGGGCAGCGTCTCGGTCCAAAAATTTTATTCCTCTTAAAAAACCACACTCCAAATGTATACCCGTAAACTACCGAAAATACATCGTCTCTTAAAAGTTTCGCATCTTTAATTTTTGAGTGGCGAGGGGGGGGGAGAACAATTATCAATATATTTAATGTTTCTTAATTTAAAAAGAATTGGAGTCTTTCATTTCAAAATTCGAATATATATATTTCAAATTTGCCTGGTTAATGAAAATCGATTGGAGCCATCAGTTTAAAATCAGAGCTGAGAATTATATTTCAAATTTGCCTCGTTAATTAATATATATTTAATGTTTCTTAATTTAAAATCTATTGGTGTTTTTTCATTTTCATTCGAGTTCAAATGAATACAATATTATCTAAACACAAAGTCTAAATCAAAAATATATAGTTTTAGTAAAAGAAATCAAGATATAAATATTAATGTGACATTGGTCTAGTGGTTAGAGCTGATGACCATAGTTCAAGAGTTCGTCGGTTCGATTCTAGGCAAGAGGGTAATTTTTTTAGAGAAATTTCTCTAAGCGTTGTTACAAATTAATCTTTCGTCATCCTTCGGCACCTTCGGCACGCCCTCGAACCTCGTTTTCCAATAAAGCCAGTTCCATTGATATTAAAAATATTTTTATTTGTTTTATTTTAATTTAAAGTTGTGAACGTCTAAAAAAACATACTTTATTTATTTTATTATTAAGATCAATATAATATGTAAAGATGTTTAATGAGAAATGTGAGCCTGCTTAACTGAGCACAGGCGACAGACAAAATTTGTAGCAAACGTTATTAAGGCTGCTCTCATCTCTTGCTACTCGCATAACACTCAGCTATGTGTATTAGGTGCATTATCTTCACAAAACTTGATATTTTCCGCGGCACTCACTTTGCGGAACACTGCCCTAGAGCGTAAGTAAACCTGGTAACTCACAACAAGGAAATTTTACAGGGCAGACAAAAACAAACAAAATTTAATATTAATGTTTAAGAAAGAAACGATTTTTCACATTTATTTCTATAACTTACGATCGTGATTTAAGTAGAAGTTTTATAATTAATAGAGATTGTGGTAAATAAATATTTTATGAAATATTAATTTACTATGAGTTAGGTTTTCTAGGTCACTTGTTTACGTTAAAAATTAAAATAAACTGCAACGGATCGTTGCTAAACTTTTTCAATATATCATAATTGAACATACTAATATGTTTCTGTACTTTGCTATTGATCAGATATCGCTTGCTATTTAATTCGAAAATAATGATAGATATCTCATATTAGGGCAGTCGAGGAATAACCATTCTACATTGGATTTTTGACATTTCGGTTACTATTAGTGACCACTGCTGAAGACATGAGGTCGACTTAAACATCTAAAAATAGCACATTCTCTTCTAAATACTTGAGGCATCAATTTTCAATAAGAAGATCTTTGACGCTTCGAGTTATTATTGGTAACCATTGCTCAAAACATGGAGGAATCGACTTAAAATCAATAAATAACGATCAATTATATTGATTGTACAGGAATAACCTATGTTCTTGATGTTTCGTAGACAATTAATGACAACCTCTACGAAAACGTGGAAGAATGTATATTAAAATCCGAAAGACTACACTCATTTATGGCAAACATACTGCAAGCTTGAACTTTTCGATCCTCTCGACAGACACCATGTAATTTTTGTTTATAAACTGTCACCTGCTATAATTCGACCTAATTGAATACTACAATTTGTGACTTTAATTGACACCATAGGTTCCGTAGTCTTTACCTGAGGACCTTTAGAGTCTGCTTGCCGCGAGACCGATACAAGGTGCCTTCCCATGCTTCGGCGATTGGATAAACGTAAAAGATATTCAGGGGTCAAATTTTCTCAATGTATAAAGATCTGAACAACTGTTATTTGATCTAGATACTTCTTGAAGATGGGTTGATTTCTCGAATTATATATAGTATATTGAGAACAGTTACCTCTTTATATTTTTAATTTTTAACAGTTGAAACAAATGACCTAGAAATCCTGACTCATAGTAAATTAATATTTCATATGATATTTATTCACTTTTATTTAATGTAATCGAATTCTGAAACTTGCCTTCTAAATTTGAGTTTGATATGCCGTAGTTATCTTATTTTAATTATAAAAATATATTCTTACTATGTAATCAATAATTTGATGGCCGTGATCATCCTTTAAGACGATTTTATGGTGGGGTCCTTCTAGCGGTCCTTGGTAGTTGGCAAACGAGTGCGAGTGTTCTTGGCCATGACCATGACCATGGCTCTCTTCGACACCTTCGGAGACAGCATTTCCACTATGCTGATGTACTACAGTGGCTGCCGCCATCGTCACGCAAAGTAAAATCTAAAAATAATAGAATTTACTTCTTATTAAAAAATAAATAACCATTTTAGATTCGTATTTGAATTAATAAATTAATATATATGGTATATGTTAGGCTCGATAGATCAAAAAAATCAAAACAAGTAATTCAAACACACTTGGACAAATATCTAATTAAATGAAATGTCCCCATGATTATTAAACTTCGAAATTTATGGATTGTTTCAATAGAGCCTAAAATTTACGAAATTTAATATAAAGTACCTGGAACACCGAATTTTTTGACTCAATTAAAAGCGATAGTACCTGGAGGCACCGAGCGATGCTCGGTAACTTCTTTCTTCAGTTAGAACCTTTATTTTAATATTATTTTTAATTTAAAAATTCTGATAAAAAGGTCGATTTTTATTTGAGAGACTTTTTCAAATTAAAAAAATACAAATATATATAGTATTCGCCCACTGTACCTCCCCCACCCTACACCACGCTTGACCCCACCCCCGAAACCTCGCATTACCCCCGGATCCCCCACCACTGCACCCCACCTCCTTCACCTGTTTTGATTCAACCATATGACTCATTTTTATTCATCCAATTGTTAATAAATAAAACCTATCAAAATGTGTTGTTTTTCAGAAAATTGAGACCTGCTTATGCGAAATATATTTTTAAATAAATTCTTGATTATTTTTTATTCTATTAAATAAATAAAATTCTTTATAAAAACAATTATAAAACGTTTATTAATATTTCTAACGTTTAGGTTGAACAAAATATGTGTAAAAACCACAATCACAATACTTCTTCAAGGCCAAATAAAGGATTTCCCACCATTGTCTGCCTGAGCACAAAAGGAAAAGGGAAACCTTTTTTTAAAACCCTAAGAATGGGATTTGTCTACCTGAGAATAATTAATTTGATTACGAAAAAACCCATCAAAAAGAATTTTGTCGAAGATGAGACCGTGACAGATCGAATTGTCACCCCAAAAACCCCTAACTCGTGAATTTCATCAAAATCGGTAGAGTCGTTTTCAAAATAGAACCAAGATACAAATATACAAACAAATAAATATAAATACAAACAAATATATATACAAATAAATATACAATTTTTGCTCGTTTAATAAGAGTAGATATTAATATATTTATTAATTTTAAATTCAGGTAAAAAGGTCGATTTTTAATAGCAGCCAAAATAAAATAAAATTGAAATAAAACTTAATTTATATTTTTACCAATGTTTACACCACCACAAAGTTTTGAATGTAATTGCAATTAAATTAATATACACCGAGATTCTATCGTTGACCCTTTTAAATCCTGAAGAAGGAGGCACGATCCTTCGAATTGTCGGATTTTTTAAGAGAATGAAATTGATATTCTAATAAATTATTTTATAGAAAAATACCTTTATATAATTAATTATATTTTGCAAAAAATCACAGTTTTTCCTTCATAAAATGAAAACTACTGATCCTAAGAACTTGATTTCTATTTCATTCTGTAGGAATTCTTATTGACTTGAACGTTTACTTGGACCACTTTTTTGATAAAACTATTAGACTTATAGATATCCAGCATTTTCCATGAACTCATGAGGATTCGGATCATATCCTGTCCGGAAAATGTAGGATATCTATAAATCAAAGTGTTTTAACAAAAAAAGTGGTCCAAGTAAACGTTCAAGTCAACAAAATTTTCTAGACAATGAAATTGAAATCAAGTTTCTAGAATGAGTGGTTTTCATTTTATGAAGGAAAAACCGAAATTTTTTGCAAAAAATTGAATTTTTCAAAATTTCAACCTCATTGCGGCACGGGTTACCATTATCCAATTAATATGAAACTTTGTTTAAATTATAGCAAATTTAATCTAGTTTAAAAATGTATATAGTTGTTTTGTTAAAAACGTGTCTCCTTCTCATGGTCAAAATGGGAAAAAATCGAAAAAAGTGCGAGTTTTAGGGATATTCAAAAGTGATCCTGGGGGCTATCTTTTCCTGCAATCAATGTAAGGTGAAAACCCCCTATTTACTGGGCTATATGGGAAGATAATTTTTTTTGAGATCTACATTTTTCTAGGAGGCGCAATGACACCCTTGCCTGCTTGGTGTGTATGGTGAGATTTACGACAAGTATTTGTCATTCCAGATTTTTTTTTAATTTGAAGAACATTTATATACTTTAAAAATAGATTATTTTAAACCAACATAATAAAGTGAAAAGTTAATAAAAAATTTAAACATAAAATGTATGGCAAATTATATATTTAAGTAAATTACACTTAGCCTCTTGAGTCCCCTCCCTCCATGTTAGAAAATAAAAAATATTTTAATAATAAAATGGAAAAACATTCAAATAATACTTACAAAGAAAGAATTCATTTTAATAGTAATTCTATGTAAATGATGAATTCCAAATGATGATAAAAACTCGAAGGATTTGATTATATATATAGTATAAGAATATCCCCTCTTTTTATTATAATCTTGATTATCTAAATATGCATAAAAGTTATGCTCTGTTACTTTTCTCGGAATGCGATCTCCCATGCAAAAAGATAGCAAATTTTTAAGAATGAAATGAAATAATTTTCTTTTCTACTATATCTAAATATATATATATCAGATGTAACTAGGGAATCCAATCTCGAGCCGAGATCCCAAGTTCGAGATCTCGCGGGACTAGAAATGTCGATCTCGCGGATCTCGGTATTTTCGAGATCTCGGGTACTTAAAAAAAAAAAAAACTATTATTTATTCTTTATAATAATTTACTTATTATTACTAATGAACGCAACAATTAGGGTAAAGGATGTAGTGATTGGCCCCCATACAGTGATTGGCACCTACTGCCCTAAACGACTAGAATTAGAAATATAAACATAAAACTTGAGTAAGATACGAGGTAGGTTTCACAAAAAAAGAAATAAAACAAAATTGAGTTTTGAATTCGATATATTTCGGGGGTTAGCCCATCATCAGGAGTCTAAGAAAAAAATTTTGTGAAACCTACCTCGTATCTTACTCAAGTTTTATTATTACATTAAAATGTTTCACCTAGAACCAACACCGAACTCCTTAAAAGTTAGAAATATAAACATTAAAAAGGTGTAGATACAAGTTTTAAATTACGGGGCATCTATGTTAGTTGTGGTGGCAAGATTCTTTGGATGATAGCAAATCTGGTAAGGCGGATAAACAATTTTTCCCGAGTCATATTATTTCTCCAATGGAAAACTAAATAAAAACGTAAGGATAGTATGCCAAGTATTTTAATAACTGTGGGGGCCAATCACTGATTACTAATTAAGGTGGGGTTTTTTTCAGACAAAATGCCTAAAATAGCCCAAAAACCCTAAAGAGAAGAGGCACTTCGAAATGGTTTACAAAAAATGTGCTTCAAAAACTTTTGGAGTGCCAAAATCTACCATACAGTTCCGACTTTCAAAGAAATTCAAAAAGTCTTCTTTTGGTCCAACGAACAGGGGGTTTAGAATCTGAAATAGGTGATCGAAACCTCTAGCTCGTTCAATAGTTGACCAAACGAGGTGAAAATTTAACCACGGGGGACTTCAAGTCATGTAGAATCTACTGACTTTTGGTACAGCTTGCCATTTAGGGCAGGGGGGGTCAAAAAATGAAAATCTACCAAATTTTGTATACATAATAAGTGGGCTCCTAGAAGTCTAAAAATGCAAAAATCAACAGCCCAAAATGGGCAGGGTGTGTGGGGTTTCGCTCTTTAATAATTAATAATATTAATGAGTTTTCTATTTAATGTAGAAGTGATCTAAATCGATAATAGCCAATTCTAACATGGCTAAGATAACTTTTAAGTTTGGATAAGGTATATAAATACACTATAGTGGTTTTAGCGTATATTGGGTAATTCAAATTATGCGAAAATCAACGGGACAACCCAGACCAAAATTGATTGAGTTTTTATTATTAACCCATTGAAGAAGTATCGCAAGAAATTTCGAATTTTAATAAAATGATATCAAGAAAAAATGTACAAAATTTTTAAATATACAAATATGATGTAACTAAAAAATTCATAACTCCGTCAATTTTAGTCCGATTTCAATAAATAAACATGTTTTGGATTCGTATTAACGTCCTCTATCGATATAATATATAATGTAATTTGAACCGTTTAATATTAGGGTGAACCAAAATGAAAAATAAGGAATAAACCGATTTTTCAAACTTTAGAGGGTTAGAGCTCGGTTACGCGATGTTCGATATGGCTCAAAATCTACAGTTATTAGTTTTTCATCTATACAAACAAATTTCCGTGTTTTGTCCCGTTTATTTCCTCATACTTCTAAAATAAGAACCACTCTAAAATACACTTGATTAAAATTAAATAGTTATGTTTAAAAAATTTTATTTTCAACATATTTTATTTACAAAAAACAAAAAAGAAGCAAAAACATAAAGCATAACAATCGGGATTTATCACAGATTAATAATATTATTATTTTAAATATATGTAGGTATTTACAGTCAACAATTCTCAGTAAAATACAATTAAAATAGTATTTGAAAATTTATAAAATACTAAATAATATAAAATTTATAGTCAAAACATTAATTTTTGCATTGCTTGTCGAACATAAAAACCTCACTAATAACATCAACAAGTTTAGAAGGATAAAAGTCATTAGTAAATATTCTACTAAAATACCATGCACTATTAAAACTAGTAATAATCTTCATTATTGTGATAGTTTGACGGTGGTTCATGGTAAGCCTGATAAGCGTATTTTGGTTTATTTTGAGGAACAGGATGTGGTGGTGAATGTCCCTTATCATGATGAACTGTCGCCTAAAAAAAAAAAAAACATATTACTTGGTCTACTTTAGTTCAAGCTTAAATATTATAACAATTGTAATTTTAAAAATATTGAATATATTATTAAAGTTGGTATCGGGAATTAAGGACTATATTTGTATACAAATAAGTTTTATTTTATTGACAACGTTTCATCAACTTTGTTGACTTCTTGAAGGCTCTAAAAAGTAATAAGGTCTCAATTAATACAGATCAGAGGCCTAGCCACGGGGGGGCATAACCCCCTCCCCCTAAGGGCAAGGCAAATTTTGTGACGGAACATTGTCAAAAATACAAAAAAAAGGTAAAAATCTCATTTATTGGCGGTTTTTTGTTTATAACTCGAAAACTATCAACTTCCTCAAAAGTGACATAGAAAATGCTGGTTATGTATAAATCTAAGTTTTATCAAATTAAGAAAAAAATAAAACCGACTTCAAAAAAATTATATGCAACAAATAAAATACACTAAAAGGTATAAAATAATTATTTCTTATTTAGTTACAACTAAACGACGAAATATTAACATGAAATTACTTTTTGAAGTCGGTGCCAAACATATATATTTTATGAATCGCACTCGACGGATCTTATTTAGTACGTTTGGCGAGTACGCTCGCTTATAGGTATAGTTTGTTTGGCACCGACTTCAAAAAGTAATTTCATGTTAATATTTCGTCGTTTAGTTGTTACTAAATAAGATAATAATTATTTTATACCTTTTAGTGTATTTTATTTGTTGCATACCTATAATTTTTTTGAAGTCGGTTTTATTTTTTGATTAAAAATTAATTTTATTTTTCTCTTTTTAGTGATGTTATTAATAGTGACTTAATATATATTTTTTATAAAATATTTTATTTATTATAATTTCGATTATTTGGTCATAAGAATTGGAGATTTACGTTATTTCGTCGTTGATCATATCATCAGAACTTGACCAAATTAATATGGCACCATCCTTAAGATACTCCCTTTCCAATAAAAAAAGAATCATCGAAATCGGTTCATAAACAAAGAAGTTAGGCCTGAACAAACCTAACAAAAAAGGTCTAATACCAATGAAAAAATGGGACCAATCGGAAGGCAGACTGAACCCATTGCAAAAAAAATTTCAAAATCGGTTTACAATTTTTTTTAATGATAATGATGAGAGAAGGAGTTACACCAAAAAGGTGCAACCCCTAAAGGCCTCGGTTGGCCCCTCCATCGTGAAAAGAAGAAGAAAGAATTTTATGGGTTGGGCGGAGGTCGAAGGTATCTGTGGATACGGGTCTTAAATAGCTTAAGGTTATAAGTCGCGGGAAAGATGGTGGCAGGGAGCGAGTTCCAGTCTCTGGAGGTCATAGGAATAAAAGAGTTGGCGAAAGCGCTTGTTCGACTTTTATCCAATTTGACAGCGAAGGCGTGCTGAGCGTTAGAAAACCGCGTGTTTCTCGTAAAGAGGGCATTAGGGGGGATAAGAGATTTCAGCTCGACTGAACAGACACCGTGATAGTATCTGTAGTACAGGGAAAGGGCAGAAACGGTTCTTCGGTGAGCCAGGGAGTCGAGTGAGTTGGTTAGAGCCGGGTCTCCTATTAGTTTAATTGCTCGCTTCTGAATTGCATCCAGTGTAGCAAGAGAATGCTTGGATGCACCCCCGCACAATTGGCGGAGATATGAGGTAACATAGACACAAAATAATAAAAAAATCAGTCGAATAGAGAACCTCCTCCTTTTTTGAAGTCGGTTAAAAAGTGGTCCAAATAAACGTTTATGTCAACAAAATTTCCTAGAGAATTTAGACAGAAAGCAAGTTTCTAGGATGGTTGGTTTTCATTCTATGAAAAACTCCGATATTTTGCAAAAAATTTAGTTTAAAAATGTAAAGAGTGTCCAAAACTCGCAGGATTTTATGTTCTTTTCAAAAATATATTCACTTTTTTCTAGTTAATTTTTTTCATTTTTTATACTTTTTCAAAATGTGGGAGATCTTTATGACCCCACCCTGTATATTCAAAAAAGACCATATATTTAAATTAATAGAAATTAACTTTAGAAAATATATTTAATTTGTTTTTATATCAATATTTTTTAGATTGTTACTTGAAATCCATTTTTGGCATCAGCTGTATATGTAACAGTCCTAAGGGTTCCATCTGGTTCAACTACAGTATATTTTCCTCGTACAACATCTCCATCTCTAGATTCTTCATGCTGCTGGTTATTACCAGTTAAAGGATCCGCCACTCCATATGCAAAATGATAATCAGGTTTAGCCTAAAAACATAAAACTTTAAATTAAATCTCTTCAAATTTCTAAATTTTTGTAGTCAATTTTTTTTTTTTTTTTTTTTTTTTTAATTAAAAATTTACAATTTTACCATAATTTTTTACAATACTTTATGATTTTTAATTATTTTAATTTTGTATTCTCAAATAGATTTCCTTATTTGTAATCAATATAAAAATTATTTTTATATGTACTAATAGTCCAGTAAAATTATATTTTTATCAGGAAAGTTTTGGAGTAGTTCTGATTTTTTTGCATATATATGTTTATTAGGGCGCTGAATCTAAATCTGATGTCTCCCACCAAAATTTCATGACGCAACATTGTAGAAAATTCAAAAAAATGTGTAAATTTCCATCTTTTGGCGGTTTTTTGATTATAACTCGAAAACTATCAACTTTTCCTAATTAACCTTCCTATGCAAAATGAAAGGTCATAAAATTTCCTACCTATTTTTTTTATTTAGGTTTTTTTCTCCAACCAACCGTTCGGGCTCAATCCAAGTTTTCGACCTCGGCAGCCACCCCGGATCACCCAAAAACTAGCACTTTTTTCGATATTTTCCATGAAGGAGCACGTTTTCCACAAAAACCACTCTATACATTTTTAAACTAGATTAAATTTGCTAAAATTAAAACAAAGTATTATCTTAATTGGATAAATGGTATTCTGTGCCGCAATAAGGTTGAAGTTTTGAAAAACTACAATTTTTTGAGAAAAAACGCAATTTTTCCTTCATAAAATGAAAACCAGTTATCCTAGAAATTTGATTCCTATCTCATTCTTTAGGAAATGCTGTTGAATTTAACGTTTATTTGTACGACTTTTTTGTTAAACTCTTAGATTTATAGATATCCAGCATTTTCCATGACAGGAAATGATCTATTTTTTCAAAAAATCGCAGTTTTTCCTTCATAAAATGAAAACCACTCATCTTAAAAACTTGATTCCTGTCTCATTCTCTAGAAAATTTTATTGACTTAAACGTTTACTTGGACTACTTTTTTTATAAAATTCTTAGATTTATAGATATTCAGCATTTTCCATGACACTTCGGACGATTCGGATCATAATCATATCCTGTCATGGAAAATGCTGGATATTTATAAATCTAAACCTAAATAATAAAATTCGTAGGAAATTTTATGAAGTTTCATTTTGAATAGGAAGCTTATTTATGAAAAGTTGATAGTTTTCGAGTTATAAGCGAAAAAAATGGAAATTTTCACCTTTTTTTGCATTTTCTACAATGTTGCGTTATGAAATTTTGGTGGGAGACCTCAGATTTGAATTCAGTGCCGCAAAAAACATACATATATGCAAAAAATCAGAATTACCCAAAAACTTTCCCCACAGGGGCTCATTTGAGCACAATTTGACTGGACTATAATCCAGATGACTGAATAAAAAATTATCTTATATATAAAATCTTATAAAAAAAATTCACGGTTGAGAGTATATAATTTAAATGCCAATTAATATATAGTGTGAAATTAATTAATAAAATTCAGGTTTTCTTAAAAGTGAATAGTTAGGTAATAAATTCATAAAAACTTACAATATAATCTACATTGTGAAGATGGGTTCTTGGTTGATGATGTTGTGGAGTCCCATGGATTGGGTGATAATGAGGTGCTCCAGGGACGGTGACTTGTTTTATTTCCCCAGATACAGGGCCAGAAAATGAATTATAATGGTAACCATGCTGGCTTAAAGTTATACCAATGCAGAAACAAACCAGATAAAGAGAAATCTGTTTTTATAAACATATATTGAAAAGAAAAATTAATTATTGATTATTTAATGTAATAAAAAAATACAAATCTTTATAAAACAAAAATCAAAATACCAAAATATTTATCAAAATATTTAATTTCTTAGGGTTGTTTTCGAAACATTAGAGAAAACAACTTGGTCCCAATTTCTGATTTATTAATTACCATATTTAACTCCTTTAAATTGCATTTATTTCTAGAGTAACAAGATATCGTAAAATCTGGTTAACTTTTCGTCCCTACTTTGATGTTCAACACACATTGAAAAGAAAAATTAATTATTGATTATTTAATGTAATAAAAAAATACAAATCTTTATAAAACAAAAATCGAAATACCAAAATATTTATCAAAATATTTAATTTCTTACTTGGTCCCAATTTCTGATTTATTAATTACCATATTGTAACGGACTTTGCAAGAGATGAAATGAAATGCTGATTTGCGAGGTCTCTGACTGAGGAGATAAACAAGAGAGTTTGAATGGATTGTGGCTGAGTTGTTGTCATATTTGTTTGATAATAAAGTCTTATTTATAATTGAATTGATTTAAATTATTTTACCCTTTAAAACGTTACAACTGGTGTCAGGTTTGGAGGTAAATTATCCCTGAAGAGTAGAATAATTAAAAAAAAAAAAAAAAATGTCGACGACCAGATCTCAAGCAAATAAAAATGAAGAAACATCCCTCATGGCTGTTCTTTTACAACTTAAGGCTCAAATGGAGGAAAGTTCTCGAAGATTAGAAGACAAGATTGAGGCAGCTGAGGTGAAACTCGTTGGAGAAATGCAATCCCGGGTCGGCGATCTGGAGAACACGGTGAGCGAATTAAAATCGAAGCAACATCAATTAGAAGATGTTTTATCCACGCTAACAAATCGATTGGATCAGATAAGCGTTCGACCAGAGAACCAGACGTCGCCGTCCAAGCTATCAACCCCGATTTTGGAAAATCACACGGACTCACTTATTGATCTCAATGATGGCGAACCCAAAGAGGGTACTTGTTTTCAAGAAAAGCACAAAGTGAAACCACCAACTTTCGATGGAAAGTCACCATGGAGTACCTATCGGCGGCAATTTGAAGCAGCGGCCAGGGTAAACCGATGGACGGACAGTGACAGAGGTACATTCCTTATCCTTGCTCTTCGCGGCGACGCTCTTAGCACTCTCCAAACTATTCCTGAGGAGCACCAGCAAGACTATAAATTAGTGTCAGCACGCCTTGAGATGAGATATGGGGACATGCATCTACAGCAATTTTATCATGCTCAAGCTAAAAGCCGTACTCAGAAATCGACTGAAAGTCTCCAGGAGTTTGAAACAGACGTCACGCGGTTAGTCCGTCTTGCATATCCGACTGCTCCTCATAATTTTCTCGAACGGCTAGCAATCGACACATTTGTGGACGGGTTAAGGGACCGAGAAATGCAGCAATCACTGCGGCTCGCTCGTCCGAAAACAATAGATGACGCACTCGCCCATGCTTTGGAGTTCGAAGCAGCCCTAACTTCTACGCCTGTTTTGGGCTATCCTCGAATAGAAGGACAGTTCATATTAGACACCGATGCCAGCAATACTGCTATAGGCGGAGTACTTTCTCAGAAGCAAGATGGTCAAGAGAAGGTCATCGGATATTTTAGCAAAGTTCTTTCAAAACCAGAACGCAATTATTGTGTCACCAGGAGAGAATTGTTAGCGATTGTGAAGTCTGTGGAACATTTCTACAAGTATTTATATGGACGAAATTTTCTTTTGAGAACTGATCACGCGGCCTTAAAATGGTTACAGAGTTTCAAAAATCCTGAAGGGCAGGTGGCCAGATGGATAGAGCGCCTGCAGGAATACAATTTTGAGACCGAGCACCGGGCAGGAAATATTCATCGAAACGCTGATGCACTATCACGAAGACCGTGTAATGAAGACTGCAAACATTGCTTACGGTTAGAAGATAAATGGTGCTCTCTGAAACGAACAACCGTTATTGATGACCGATGGCAGCCAAAAAAACTACGGGAAGCTCAAGAGTCAGATCCAGACTTGGGGATTATTCTCAGATGGAAGAGACAGGAACGCCGCCCAGCTTGGCAAAAAATAAGCGCACTAAGCAGGAAAGTTAAAATTTATTGGGCGCAATGGAAATCGCTTATTGTAGAAGATGGAATTTTAAAGCGTTGTTTGGAAGCTGAAAATGGCGGCGGAACCAGGCTTCAAATGGTAGTTCCAAAGGATCGAGTTTCCGAGGTGCTGGAAAATTTGCACGATATATCGGGAGGTCATTTAGGAATAACGAAAACACTCCAAAAAGTACGAGAAAGATTCTATTGGCCAGAATACAAAGACGACGTCAAACAATGGTGTCGAAAATGTGCATTGTGTGCCACAGGCAACGGCCCTCTCAACAGAAAGAAAGCTCCAATGAGACAGTACAACGTGGGAAGTCCCTTCGAGAGAATAGCTATCGACATCGCGGGCCCCTTCACCCCGACCGAAGCTGGCAATAAATACATCTTGGTTGCAATGGACTACTTCTCGAAATGGACTGAAGCATACGCCCTACCTAACCAGGAATCGTCAACTGTTGCTGAGTTACTAGTAAAAGAGTTGTTCAGCCGTTTTGGAGTGCCGCTTGAGCTCCACGCCGATCAAGGCCGAAACTTCGAATCTTCCATCTTCCAACAAGTGTGCAGCCTCCTAGGAATACATAAAACCAGAACGACTCCGGCTCACCCGCAATCCGACGGCATGGTTGAACGAATGAATAGAACAATGGCTAAATATCTCAGCAAAGTAGTATCCGAGCATCAGAGAGATTGGGATCGGTATCTACACCTTTTCTTAATGGCCTACCGATCTTCTATCCACGAAACAACAGGGCAAACGCCATCTTGTATCCTGTTTGGCCGAGAAATTAGGTTACCATGTGATTTGAAGTTTGGGTGTCGTCCTGGAGAACGTGAAATGGCCGGGGAGGACTATGTAGGAGATCTTAGAAAGCGATTAGATGCAATTCACGAACTCGCCAGGAAACATATCGAGTTGGCCAGCGATCGGATGAAAGACAACTACGACATCAAGGCGGAAGAAGGCGGATTCCATCCAGGCGATATGGTGTGGTTCTATAACCCGCGAAGGCGGCGTGGACTATCACCTAAGTTGCAGAGGAATTGGGAAGGCCCGTATGAAGTGCTGCAACGAATCAACGATGTAATCTACCGAATTCAACTACCACCCAAAGGCAAGGTCAAGGTAGTCCACAGAAACCGTTTGGCCCCTGTGCTGTAAACATCTCGTTCGAGGACGAACGAATTTTAATAGGGGGGCATTGTAACGGACTTTGCAAGAGATGAAATGAAATGCTGATTTGCGAGGTCTCTGACTGAGGAGATAAACAAGAGAGTTTGAATGGATTGTGGCTGAGTTGTTGTCATATTTGTTTGATAATAAAGTCTTATTTATAATTGAATTGATTTAAATTATTTTACCCTTTAAAACGTTACAATATTTAACCCCTTTAAATTGCATTTATTTCTAGAGTAACCAGATATCGTAAAATTTGATTAACTTTTCGTCCCTATTTTAACGTTTTACACACATTGAAAAGAAAAATTAATTATTGATTATTTAATGTAATAAAAAAATACAAATCTTTATAAAACAAAAATCGAAATACCAAAATATTTATCAAAATATTTAATTTCTTACTTGGTCCCAATTTCTGATTTATTAATTACCATATTTAACCCCTTTAAATTGCATTTATTTCTAGAGTAACCAGATATCGTAAAATTTGATTAACTTTTCGTCCCTATTTTAACGTTTTACACACATATGTTACTGTGAAATACCATTAAAATAGCCCATTTTTACTTCGGGATAAATCGAGATTTTTCAATAGATTAACCCTGATACAAGACGTACGAAATAATTATTTCTTCTTTTCTATTGGATCCTATGGGAACTTCCCCCAGGCCGAAACTGGGGCATCGTAATTCAATGTTTCGGCGCTTGGGCATAGAATTATGAAAAAAAATTAATGGAATCTAACCACTTAAAAGAAGTTAGCAGCTTCATTTTAAAACCATTTTCTTTTTCTTAATTCTCTTTTCTTTTTTCAATTTTTTAAAAAAATTCTATCGATAAGGGAGAATTTCTCCCGAAACGTCTAGTTTCAAAATAAACGTTCCGAGATTGTTTTATAAAGATTTATATTTTTTTTTTATAATCATACACTGAAAAAACGATATATTTATAGTTAAAAATTATATTAATAACAACAATAAGTAAATTATGAAAATATTGTTATTTGAGTAAAATAGTGGAATAGTTAAATTTAATAGTAACAATCAAAGAAAACAAAATAACGAAAAGGAAAATGAAAATAAATAATAATGAACAAAGGAAAAATTTTCGCGTGTTTGTAAACATAAAATCAATAAACAATCCAATTCTCCATATCGTCTCATATAAGGTATAAGGTAATTTAATTTTAATATATATATTAATATTTCTTATAATCTTAAAATGGGCTTTAAAATTAAAAAAAACAATTAATAATGTAAACAAAAATTTTGGTACTTTTTTAAAAATATCTTAATTATTAAGATATCACTATTTGCAGAAAATCTTAGTTGTTTTATGATATTAATAACAATTATAACAATAAGAATAACAATAACAATTTTACTGGAGATGTCAGAGTCGAAAATATTTGTAAATTTTATAATTTTGAAAGATTGCTGATTATAGGATTAGGGGAAAAGTACCTGGAACACCGAGCGATGCTCGGTAATTTTTTGATTCAGTTATATTAATATTCACAAAGAGAAACAAAGAGGTTGTCCTCTGCTTGATGCAAATAAACATATACACATATATATCAAGATGATATATCTGTATATATATTATTTATTTGTTTGAGACTATAGTTTCGAAGACTTGGTCTGTTTCTTTTTAAAAAGAGCTGTTTTGAGAAAATCAAAAAAACGAAATAACGGAAGGGGGTGTAAATTAGTAGTGTCGCGATGACTTTAAATAAATGAAAATGTTAAAGTCGTGTGGTGAACACACCAGTTGATTTTTAAAAATATTTTATGATTAAATATACCTGAAAAGAATGTAACGGGAACATGTTGTTTTAAAAACACTTGACTTCACAATGACATTATGCTTGATCCTTTGTTTATATTTATACCTAAACGTTATCTAACACGTGAAAGAGACAATTTATTTTCTCTTTCTCAAAATTCTATTATGCGTGAAAATGATATTATTTCGATTTTTAAGCAATTACTATCATTTGTAAATTGTTATATCATAAATAATTGAAATCAACATATTGTTAAAAGGATACATATTGAGTAGAAGATGACTTTACTGGCTGTAGAAGTAAGCTACTAGGAATAGAGGATCAAACCAAGCGCAAAGTTAAGGGGGGGCAGGGCCACTGCTCCCCTAGAAAAATCGAATCAATATCTCGATAACTATTTATGAGATTAATTTTATTCTTAAAAAATCAATACAGATTGAAAAATGTAGATCTCAAAAAAAAATTATCTTCCCATATAGCCCAGTAAATAGGGGGGATTCAGCTTATATTAAGTGAAGTAAAAGATTTTTAGGGTCGTTTGGTATGGTGTGAATATGCCAAATCTAAGTTTGCGACCTCGAAGTCTGGTGGGACAACTTTTAGTGGCCGAAAAACCTCGAAATTTTCGGACTTTTCACAGTTTTTTGCTTTCCCCCCCTAGGAAAATTCTCTAACTACGCCAATGATCTCCCTATAAAACTTTCAAAACAACTATAGTAGGGAGTATTTATCTAACTTTTCACTTAAATTACTGTCTAACACTTTGAGGTAAACAAATTCATATAAGGACCTTTATTAAAGTACCTACATTTAATTTCCATCAGAAAAAGCTAATATGAGAGAAATGTCTAAAATCAATAGTTTACGAGTTATGTAAATGTAAATATTTTTCAATATAAAAGTTCAAGCTCAATGAATTAGCCAAATAATTTTTTAAATCAATAAATATGGAATTCGGTTGATGACACAGATTTCAATAAAAATTTTCACATTCAATCTAATAGGGGCACCCTTTATCTAAAAAATGTTTACTTTTCTCAGAAAAAAATAATTTAATCCTCTCTAGATATTTAAATAGTCATCGGAGCTAATTATACAAAAATGAACATTCTTTTAGTAAATTATTAACATGTTTCTTCGTTAGAATTTATATATTAATTTATTTTTATATATAGAAGATCTAGGCCGTTAGAGCAATATTTATTCAACTTTCAACATAAATTTCACCTGTACTGCCTAACCCTTTGAGGTACACAAATCTATATAATGACCTTTATTAAAGAAGTATTAATTTCCCTCAGAAAAGTTCATATAAGTGAAATGTCTAAAATCAATGGTTTACGAGCTAAAAGATTTTCTAATATTATAGAGTGAAAATGGGAATCAATAACAAATAAAGGTGTCTGATGGCGTAATATTCTCTCAATATAACAGACCAAAAGAATTATAAATGAGAAAGAAAACAATCTTATTTTATCGATTTCATTTATCTGAAGGTTCACATTATGTCTATTATATAAGAAAATAGCATTTAGATTAAGAATATTGTAGTTTAAAAGAAATTGTATGAAAAGATTCAATTTCTTCTGTCCGGGAGCGAATCAACTAGAAATGTCAAAAAGTTTTATTTTATATTTTAGATATTTATTCAAATCTATTAAAATTTCATATCTGTGTGTTATTTTCATTTATATTTTATATCAAATAATTATTATTTGGAAATTTGCATTTTAAAGGGTAGTTTATTTGAAGTCTAGGAGATTCTACGGTAACTGTGGCGCCGAGATCTGACGAAGGATTCTTATAGTAGGTACTCACCAAAATAAGACGAAAATGAAGAATACCATTTTTAGAGATTTCACTTAGTTTTCGAGATATAGGGCTTTAAAAAAACCGTTTTTTTTTTTTATTTATTTTATTTTATTTTTCAATTGTTTTTTATAGAAACCACGGAAACCGTAGTATCACTAATTCCATGTGGCGCCGCTACTGAAGATGGATTCTTTTAGGACTAAAATAAGTCTGAAAGTAAAAATAAAATTTTAAACTACAAATTTGAACTGAAATTGATTTTATGGACTGTGATGTCTCAAATTTGGAATTTGTAAATTACATTTTGCCTTTTGATGGAAATCTAAGGTCATGTTATTTGTTAATATGAGCATACATTTCTATTTTTTTTTCTTTTTTTTTGTACTTGTATATTATTTGTTAAATTGTTGTAGTTAATTTGTATTGATGTTTGTTAATGTATTGTAGCTAAATTGTATTGATGTTTGGAGGACGTTGCCACCGAGGACTTGTGCCTCAGCAGGTCGAGGAATAAAGATTTATTTATTTATTGTTAATAATAGCAATCGAAAAACAAGGAATATCAAACTGTAAACAAACAAAGAGAATAAATTGAAATTTAATCTATACCTATATATAAAATTAAGGTTTTGTCTGTACATTGGTCCAAATCACGCCAAATTTTGGTTGCATACGTTTCAAGCAAAGTTATGAACGAAAACACCCTCCAACAAAATTCCTGTCTGTCTGTCTGTATGTATGTATGTCTGTCTTGTTGCTCACGATTCACCTAAAATCGGCTGAAGGGATTATTATGAAATTTCATATTTACATCAGATGTCTTCTAACTTACGTTTTTAGCTATATAACGTTTTGATATTTTTCCCCAGAAGGGGTTTGGGGGGGGGGGTCGCACGAATGAAAATTATCAAATAACTCCCAAACTATTAACCCTACGGCAAATTTTATGATAAACAAAGTTGTAGGGGATGTGATTTTTGACAATTTTTGTTTAAAAAAATTTCCCCAAAAATCCACCCAAAAAGGGAGGGGGTGAAAAAATGTAAATTCTTGCCCTTGGAGCAAACTCAACCAAATTTTGTATACATAATCTCTGGGCCTCTAGAGATCTAGAAATGCAAAAATTAACCAAATGGGGGGGGGGGGGGTTAAAAAACGAAAATTCTTACTCTTAGAGCCAACTTAACCAAATTTTATATACATAATCTGTGGGGGTTACTAGAAGACTAGAAATGCAAAAACTGGGGTGGAGGTGGGTGCGGGGTCGGATGGGGGGTGAGGAGGAGGCGGAGTAGGGTGGGGTGCAGGGGGGTACATGGTGCGGGGGGTGCTGTAGGGTGGGGTGAGGGGTCCAGGGGCGTGCCCCCCGGCTAGCAAGAGGGCCGCCGAAGGCGGGCCTTGCAGCTAGTTAACATATAAAATGTTTCGTCTTCGGCCCGACACAACTATATATATTTGTAATTTTTTAAATTTGGTTCCCGTGCATTGCTCGGTGGCTCCAGGTACTTTATAAAATGTGCGTAATTTGCTGCCTAGAGGGCGACACTTGACCAAAACGTCAGTTGCGGGTTTCCCTGATTCTTTGGTTAAAACAAAATAATGGGCGCTCTTTTATCTTTTATCTATGGGCGCGATTATAGATAAAAAAATGCACCTTACATAAAACATTTCACGACACGTATTTTTTTGTAAATTTAAATATTGTGAAATATCTAATTTAAATTTATCTAAAGAATTCTCATCATTTTCTTGTTTTTTTAATTAAAATCAATAATAAACATTATTCCAAAGAGCATCCACTTTGCATTACCCATTATACATGTCTAATTTAAGTCAAGGTATGTTGTTGTTATTATTATTATATTATTTTAATATTACATTTTCTTATATTATAAATTTGGTGTTTGATGATGCTCTTGAAAACCTTGGAAACAGGTGGAATGTCTTCGTTAGGAAAAAGAAATACAAGATTTCCTTCTAGTTTAACCATTTATTCTCTTGAAAATTTTTTAAGACGTTTCAGGCGGATATTCTCACTCCATCCTCAGTCCTGGCTTTTCACAACATAGTACATTTTTCCATGCAGAAATTCATTCCTTTTCCACAGTTAACACATTATAATATGTATTTTTAATCAAGGCTGGTGAGTTTTCTTTAGTTAAAATTATTATTAATATTAGTAGAAATGTCATATTAACTTTAGAAAATTTGTTAAGTATTTTAAGAGATAATAATTATAAAAAACATTTTAAAGGAAAAGATTTTAAAAACATTTCATTATATATATATGGTATATTCAATTGTATGGACATATTTCACCTCATAGAATCTTCAAGACTTGAAGGTTTCAACCTTTATTTGTTGAGAAGTAAGGTTGGCAGAATTCCATGGTATCATGAAATAATTGACCTAGAATATTTTATTCTACTATAAATAGAATGAGACTAAACCATGCTCTGTATCCGGCTCATCTTTTTAAAATAGGACTGGATGATGAGGGAGAGTGTTCGTGATGGTATATGGGGATGTCTCAATCGCGATATGGTATATGGGGATGTCTAAATCATGATATTTCATTGAAAGTTTTTTTGCCGAGAGTAGCAGAATTTTTATATATTGAAGGAGACAATAAAAGAGTGTCTCTTTTGCTGGAATTATAAATTTTATTTATTTATAACGGACTATTGTTTCTGAGGGCTTTACCCTCTTCATCAGTCTATTACAATGGATTCACAGGAATTAATTTATGAATTATATATTTATAAATTAATTCCTGTGAATCCATTGTAATAGATTGATGAAGAGGGCAAAGCCCTCGAAACTATAATCTTATAATTTATAATTCCAGCAGAAGACACACTCTTTTATTGTCTCCTTCATGATATTTAGTTGTCCAAAATTTAAGTTTAGATACAGATTAGAGGATGAATTGATTGCCAACGATGTGCAAAGGCCATGGAATTTGGCGCATTTTTTGTCTTTTGAGAGAGCAGAAATATACAAATCATTGATTAGGTTTATCCTAGCAAATAAGTTCAAACTATAGTACAATTGACAACTACATATATAGTTATTATACCTAATTTATATTTTGCTGTGAAAATTTTATTATTTGTGACATTCCTTTCATTATCTATTTATTAATATATTGTTTTATTTATTTGTTTATTAATTATTTATTTATTATTTTCATTATCTATGATACTATTTAATTGTTTCCAATTATTTATTTATTTATTGTTTATTATATATATGATTGTACACAGTTTTGTAATTGTTATCCCTAATTTATATTTGGCTGTGAAAATTTTAGACTCGTGGTAGACTGGCTACAATGGAATTCATTCCGAGGCCATTAAGAGGAGAGAAAATAAAAAATATTTCACCTCATATTAATAATAATTTTAACTTAAGAAACTCACTAGCTTTGATAAAAATACATATTCTAATGTGTTAACTGTAGAAAAGGAATGAATTTCTGCATGGAAAAATGTACTATGTTGTGAAAAACCAGGACTCAGGATAGCGTAAGAATATCCCCTGAAACGTCTCAAAAGTTTTTCTGGAGAATAAATGGTTAGACCAGTGGTTCTCAACGTCTGTACCGCGGCCCACTAGTGTGCCATCAAACCTTTGACAATGTGCCGCTAAAAATTGAGAATGCATTATTTTTCCTAAAGATACTTATAATTTATTTGAATATAAATATTTCTGTACCTTTGTCCCTGTCTATGAGTGGTTTATTTCTTCTACAATAAATTGGCAATATCCTCTTTATAAAACTACATTTATTATGTCAGTTTTCATTCTAAGTCAGTGTACTTTTCGTGTATAATTAAGTATTTTTTTATAAGTGGATATTGATGAGGCAGTCCAAAAAAAGAAGAAGATAATTTACACTATCTTTTTATTCATAAAACTGACGTTTCGGAGGCTATTCCCTCCTTCTTCAGGGTTTTGAAAAGTCAGTGAAGGAAATCCAATGCGGCATTCCCCTCTGTCTCCTCTTTCAGTGGCAGTAACAATAATATCTTGTATTTCATTCTGCGTGAGCAGAGGGGAATGCCGCATTGGATTTCCTTCACTGACTTTTCAAAACCCTGAAGAAGGAGGGAATAGCCTCCGAAACGTCGGTTTTATGAATAAAAAGATAGTGTAAATTATCTTCTTCTTTTTTTGACCGCCTCATCAATATCCACTTAATTCACTTATCAGTCCGTCTCCAAAAATTACTCCAATTTTTTTATTTATTTCGATTAAAGGTATGTAGATAGGTACATATTCATGTGATTATAATATATATCTATCTTTAGTATTAAGTTTATGTAAATTAAATTTTATTAGATCCTTGGTGTGCCGCCAAAATTTTATATCAATAAAAGTGTTCCGCGAGGAAAAAAGGTTGAGAATCACTGAGTTAGACTATAAGGAAATTTTGGTACTTACGTATTAACGCCACCGCAGCTAGATTTGGCGGTTTTTAAATTTCGCCAATCTACACCTAAAGTTTGTTTGGGAACGCATTTTTTATCTAATCAAACCGAGATCATAAACCGAACCTATTCAAGTTGTTTTTTGACAGAGAGGAACTGATTTATTCTATTTTATGATTTATCTCAAAAAGTTTAGGTGTAGATTGGCGAAATTTAAAAACCGCCAAATCTAGCTGCGGTGGCGTTAATACGTAAGTACCGAAATTTTGTATTTCTTTTTCCTAACGAAGACATTCCACCTGTTTTCAAGAGCCTCATCAAACACCAAATTTCTAATTTAACACATTAATAGTACCCTATCTTCTTATATTATATATTTCTTAAAGGAAAAAACATGATGACACCACCTAAAATGAAGATCAAGAAAAAAAATAAACATAAATCAAATTCTGGCCAATCGAATACTCTATTAAATTATTTTTCACCTGATAAAAATATAATCCAACTGAATTTATTATCTTCACCAACCTGTTCGAATAATTTGGAAATAATAAATAAACAACCTGTGAAAAAAGTTTGTCAAATCAATAAGGAATCAAGAAACAAATTCAAGAAAGAGATGATTTCTACTTCTACTAAAAACAATATTAAACCTTTGCAAGACAATAATCTCATAAATTATATTTCCCCAACTATTAATGCAAACAATTCTCCTAAAAGAGATAAAAAGATGATGATGATTAAGGAAGACAAGGATGATGGAATTCCATTGAGTCGGAAAAGGAAAAAAATGAATAATCAATTAAATATTACTAATACGATAAACACAAATAATAATCAAACACATCTTTCTCAAAATGAAGAAATTTCGAATAAGACTAATACCAGTATAATTCTCAAGGAAAAAAGCCAAGATAAAGTTGATGATTTTACTTATGCATATAAAATGTCTATATATGAATATTTTGATAACCATCATTTGAGATTTGACATGAAAAAGCCCATCAAGATTGATCGAAGTCTCAAAGTAATATTACAATTTTATAAATCTATTAACAAATTCCAATAATTAATAAATACAGAGTGTTTCATAATTAAAGCGTAATCTCTGCATGATTTTAAGACAAAAAGTTCTTATAAACATTTGTTCCTTTTTTCTTTATCTTATCTTATCTTATTATATTAAACGAGCAATTCTTCTATATATACAGGGTGTTTCTGGAGGAACAGTAAATATTTTAGAGATGGTAGTATTGCAATAAAAATGCCATATAACATGTGTCCAATTTTTATTGAGTACCGAGATAGAGCTGACTTCAATGCATTTTCGTTTCGTGTTTTGGTACACCAGTTGCTATGGACGTATTTATCGAATGTCAGCAGTAGAATGTTAATGTTCAAGTTGTCGAGTTGTGCTTTAGTTTACATTGTGATTTGTTGGCCAAGTCTACTGTACTGTAGCGTGAAAACATGCCGCACGTATTTACAAATGCTGAGTGTACAGCTCTATCTCGGTACTCAATAAAAATTGGACACATGTTATATGGCATTTTTTATTGCAATTCGTCTATACTACCACCTCCTAAAATATTTACTATTCATCCCGAAACACCCTGTATATATATATAAAACGGCTCTAACGATTTGGATGAAATTCACGGGTTAGGGGGGTTTTTGGGTTGACAATTCGATCTATCACTGTCTCATCTTCGGCTATGTTGTTTTTATGTGTTTTTTGTTAATGGAAATAATTATTCACAGGTGGTTGTCTCGATAAAAATCTATAATTACATTTTAATAATTAATTGGTTTTTAAATTTTAAATCCCACTAATAAAGTAGTAGCTTACAGCATACTGGTTCTCTAGCTATTGTGAGAGTTTTCGTCTTTTTCGAGGATATCTTGAGTTGGAATTTTTCGCAGGAAAGTGCAAATTTATGTAAGAGTCGTTGGAGGTCGTTTTCGCTTTCCGCAACAAGAGCCGCGTCGTCTGCGTAGCACACAATATTGACATTCTCATCTCCCATTGAGTAGCCTTGGACATTTTTTAGGTCTTTTATTAATTCATTCATCACAAGGTTGAATAAAAATGGACCTCTGTAGTTTTCGGGGTTTCCCTTTTCTCCATTTTTAAAAATTGAAATAACTATATTAGTTTTCCATTCTTCCAGTATCTTACAGAGGGTGAATATTTGTTTTAATAATAAGATGATTTCTTTCCATAATTTCGGACCACCATATTTGATCATCTCATTAGTTATACCATCTTCGCCTGGAGTTTTGAGATTTTTTAATTTCAGGATTGATTCTATAATTTCTATTTCTTTCAATTCTGGCTGAGGGATATTATTTTCAAAATGTCTTGGTTCCTCCGTTGTTCCGGCATAGAGAAGTCTAAAATAATCAATCCACTTATCGTTATCTATGTTATTGTTAATAGAAATATATTCTAAGGTTTCTAAGGAACTGAAGATTGCATTATCTAATTAAAGCCGAAACTGTACTCAATAATTGGGAGTTTTTTATTAGACAGAGGCTTCCTCATTTTTACACGCTTTATATTAGCTTCACCTGTATGTATATTGTCCTTATTTCCCTACAACAACTTATTAATTTAATCGATGGACATAAATAATCAAAATAAGTAAAATTTATTAAAAATGAAAATGATGGAATTTTTTTTCGATTGATCATTCTCAAAATACCTGCTCATGTCCACTTCAAAGAAACCATTTAAATAGAAAATGTAATTAGTAAGTAAAGTAACTTAATAATAATCAATTATTATATTTATAGGTTGAAGAATTTAAACATATTTTATTATATTCGATTCAAGATTTATTAAATCAAAACTTTTGGGCTAGAGCATTTGAAATAATTAATATGTATACAATAAAGTACTATCCTAATGAAGATATATTTATGAATATCATAAAAATTCTCTTAGTAAGTAACCAAATTTGATCATTTCCAAAATAAATTAAATATGTTATTTACTAAATATCTATATAATACATTTTTTTTCTAGAATGCTAAAGATAATATTTTAAAAAATCAATCTATAAATTTATTGAATAAATTAATTAGTAATTATTCAGTGGTTGAACCCTTCATGAAAAGTATTTATAAAAAAGTTTTTAATCAAATACCTGCATTGGTAAGTAATATTTCAATATCAATTGTTTTTAGGTCTACAAATAAGTTTTGAGGGGGTTTTTTGTACCTTTGAAGCTTTATTCAGAGAAATTGGACAATGTATTTTATTCAAAGTATTGTCCATCCTTATCTACGACTTTTCCCCATCTTTCAGGCAGCATACGGATTCCGCGTTGAAAAAATTCCTCGTCTTTTGAGTCGATCCAAGAATCGACCCAATTTTTGACTTCTTCATAAGAAGTGAAGTGCTGCTCGGCCAGGCCATGAGTCATCGACCGAAACAAGTGGTAGTCGGAAGGAGCAATGTCTGGTGAATACGGCGGGTGGGGTAGGACATCCCATTGAAGCGCCTCCAAAGTTTCCTTGACGACTTTTGCAACATGTGGCCGAGCGTTGTCGTGCTGAAAGATCACTTTGTCATGTCTTTTGGCATATTGCGGGCGTTTGAGCTTCAATGCTCGGCTCAATTGCATCAATTGTTGCTGGTAACGTTCCCCAGTAATGGTTTCGTTAGGCTGTAGTAGCTCATAGTAGATCACTCCGAGCTGATCCCACCAGATGCACAGCAGTAGCTTCTTGCCATGAATATTCGGTTTGGCTCTTGAAGTTGATGCATGGCCGAGCTTACCCCACGATTTTCTGCGCTTTGGGTTGTCGTAGTGGATCCACTTTTCGTTCCCCGTCACTATTCGATGCAAAAAATCCTTCCGATTTTCCCTTAGAAGCAGTTATACGCACATGAAAAAATGGCGTTCAACGTCTCTTGGCTTGAGTTCATACGGAACCCAAGTTTCTTGTTTTTGCACCATACTCATGGCCTTGAGACGGTTCGAAATCGCTTGTTGAGTCACTTCCAAGGTTTCAGCGAGCTCCTCTTGAGTTTGGCATGAATCTTGATCCAATAACGCCTCCAACTCAGCGTCTTCAAACTTTACTGGCCTCATTTCGCGTTCTTTGTCGCTAGTGTCAAAATCGCCTCTTTTAAAACGCCGGAACCAGTACTCGCATGGTTTTATTGATGTTTCCCCATATGCTTCACAAAGCAATCGATGTCCATCAGCTGCTCTTCCCCCAAATCGAGTTTTGTTGGCACAAAGGTTGACATGGTTAAAGCACAAAGAAAGTATGTCGCTTACACTTCAGCGAAATGATAGATACTGATTTCTATAGGGAAATGATGACGCTTTAACATGGATATAGTTACAAGATGATCCGATGCGATTTAATGCTAGTTACGCCATCTTTTATAAATCCCTCAAAACCTATTTGTACACCATTTCAATAACAATTATTTTTTGTATACTTAATGCCAATAAAAAAAATATTACTTGGATTTTTTAGGTTGCTTTAAATCAAAAAAGGATGATTTGACCATATATTTATTATATCTTCTTAAAGATGAAATTACTAAAAAGGATGATAGAATTATAAGAAATGATGAAGAGATCATTGAAATATCAAGCTCTGACGAAGAAGAAGATAAATTTCTTAGCGAAATTAATATTGAAAATAGTTTTTTTAAATTACAATCCTCTGAGAGAATTGAACGTCTGAATATAATTCTAAATATAATTACAAATATATTAGAAATAGATTTTATCGATTGGCTTTATATCGAATTTTCTCATGAAATTTCAACCAAAAAAAAGTCTATTCCTTTAATTGGACAATTGTTTTTCCCAAATACTGAAAATTTTTCCAATATAACTACAAATGTTTATACACGACTTTTAAATCAAATATTAATAAAAAATTATTATAAAAACTCTTCATTCAACTACATTGAGGTACTAAATAGTTTTTAAAACTATAATATAGATTTTATTGCTAGATTTAACAATTTTTTTTTCAGCGATTAAATTGTCTCATTGGTGAATTTTTGAATTTAATTTCTCAAGAAACAGAAGTGAAATATCCATTTTTCGGATCCAATGCACAATTGTTTTGTAAAGATATGTTTAATATGTTATCTGGTAATGTAAAAATAATATTCTCTATTTATTTTATTAACTCTTAAATAATCTATGTACAGGGCGGGGCATAAAGATCTACCCCATTTTGAAGAGGTATACAAAATGAAAAAATTTAACTAGAAAAAAAACTGAATATATTTTTGAAAAGAACATAAAATAATTTTTTTTAAATATGTTTTGAACATTATCAGACAAAAAAAAAGAGGGAGGGGTCAAAAATGAAAATTCTAGTCTGTTGACCAAACTAACCAAATTTTGTATACGCATTCTGTGGACCCTCAGAAGGCTAGAAATGCAAAAACTAACTAAATTTTGCATACATGGTGATTCATCGGTCTGTCCTCTCTTTAAAACTCTTTTATTTTAAGTCAGAGAGAAAAACTCTTCATATATATGATATATTATTGTCTATCTACGTAGTGCCATATGCATTTGTATACAGGGTGCTCCGTTTAAGCGCAACAATATGTAACTTTATATTTCTTAATGGAACACCCTATTAGTATATATATATATATAGTAAATTAGATTCCCTTTAAAAAAGTATTAAGTAATAAGGTGTCTAAAATTATAAATTAAGAAGCTATTTACTTTTATTCCTTGAATGATATTTTTATATCATGTTATTATTAACAAAGTACTTATGCTATAGAGGCGACTGTGGGTCAGTAGCTAGAGTGTTGGGTCGCTGACTCGGAGATCGCTGGTTCGAGACCGAGTCTCGGCAGATAGATATTTGCAGTAGCCTCCTCTTGGAAAGTAATGGCAACCTACCAAGAGTATAATTGCCAAGTGACCTCTCCAAATTAGCCGTTCGGAACCGGCGTTAAAAAGTAGGTCCCGTATATCTGTGTAAAACAACTAAACACACTTAGCACAGGTATATGTGGAGAGGCGCCGACACCCGTTTCGGGTATGGCACTCGAAGAAGAAGACTTATGCTATGGAACGAATAAAGGTAGATAACTTCTTAATTTATAATAATTTTAGACCCCTTATTACTTAATACTTTTTTTAAAGGGAATCTAATTTAGTATCAAAATAAATAAATATATGTATATATATATAGGGTTTTCCATTAACAAATATAAAGTTACATATTGTTGCGCTTAAACGGAGCACCCTGTATACAAATGCATATGATACGTAGATAGACAATACTATATCATATAAATTATATTTGAAGAGTTTTTCTCTTCTGATAATAGATAAAAGAGTTATAAAGAGAGGACAGACCGATGAATCACCCTGTACATAATTTGGTCGAAAGGGCTAGATTTTCATTATTGACCCCCTCCTTTTTGGGTGGTTAGTTTTTGCATTTCTAGCCTTTTGGGGGTCCACAGAATATCTATACAAAATTTGGATGAGTTTGGTCGAAAGGGCTAAAATTTTCATTTTTGACCTCCTCCCCTTTTTGGGTGGTTAGTTTTTGCATTTCTAGCCTTCTGGGGGTCCACAGAATATGTATACAAAATTTGGTTGAGTTTTGTCGAAAGGTCTAGAATTTTCATTTTTGACCCTAATTAAAATAAATTATTTTTTTAATATTATCTATCTATCTATCTACTCTTATTAAACGAGTAAAAAATTGTTTGTTTATTTGTATTTTGAAAACGGCTCTACCGATTTTGATGAAACCAACTCTACTAACAAGTTTTGATGATGAGAAAGTGATCTGGCTAGGTCTGGACCTCGACAAATTTCATATTAATTGATCTTTTCTTAATTAAAGTAATTAGTGATAGATGAAAATCTCAATAAAAAAGTTTGTTTACATTTTTTTCAATTATCTTTTATTTGATAATTAGTTTTTTAATTTTAAAACCCACGAATACTTTATACCAAATATTGTTAAATATTAGAATTTGCCAATTTAATTGATTTGATTGGATGGGGAGCGAGGGATACCAATCGACTTGATTGGGGAATAATGGAATTGAAATAATTATCGGAAAAGAGGTTTTTTTATCTAATTAGATTTTTCCTCTTATTAAAAACAAGGACTAAAGATGAATAAGGACACTCGATGGTGGAGAAGTAATCTCCGGAATCGAAGCAAAAATACAATGTATACATTAATTAATGTAAAATAATTGGTTTAATAAAATTTATAAAAAAAAAAAAAATTTAATTGATTAAAAATCCTCTTATTAAAAAACACGGACTAAAAATATTATCGCAAGCGGTGTGGGCAGGTCCGTGGTTTCAGGGGGGGGCAGAGGGCGTGTACTATATATAATTTTATTTAATTTGGTTACCGTGCATCGCTCGGTGGCTCCAGGTACTTGTGGTTATATTACCTGGGTTGATTTTTTGAAAAATTCCATCTTTTTTCAAAAAATAGAAACTCATAAAAAGATGCTTAAATCTTTTATTAATTATTTAAATAAAGTCTGATTTTTTACTTTTCCCTTCTCGTTGAAGGGAGTGAAAAATCTTTAGCTTTATTTCTTATATATGTTGCATATCGGAGAGAGATTTGTCTTAAAAGTTTGGCTAACTGCCCGGCAAGCAAGTTGGCGCTTGGGTTCGATTCCTGGGGGACGAAGCCCACTAATATGTAATGTAAAAATATTTCTACTAAAATCTTAGATTCGTCCCTAAATAAAATAAATTGGGTTCTTAAATCTTTACATTAATTTAAAAAAAAAAAAAATTATTAATTATTGACAATTAACTAATATTTATTTTATAATTTTCAGATTTGTCGGATTTAGATTTCATGAAAGCTATTGAACGATTTAAATTACCATGGATTAAAATGTATTTATTAAACTATAAACTAACTAATTACTATAAAACTAACTCGGCTCCCCATCTGACTCTTGTAAGTATTTTATATATACCGGGTGAGTTTTTTATCTTGAGACAGACTTATAACTCAAAAACAGTACATTATATGAAAAAAAAGTTTCAAATAAAAGTTTATTTAAATCAAGGGGAAACTAAACTACGCTATTGTTTGTCGACCTAGAACAAGCTTTCAAGGGTATTTTAAGGTCAAGTTCTGTTTTTTAAATGGAAACCTATATTTTTCTTTACATAGCCTAAATATACAAAAAAAACTGAACAACATTCATAAAAACTATTTTTATACGACATCAAATAAACAAAATATTAAATTAATTAGATCTCAAAAAAATCTTAATAATTATTTTTAACAATTATTCAACTCAATTATCAAATAAATAACTATTAAATTGAAGAGTCACAACAATGAAAATAAATGTTTATAATGATATTAAAACTTCATTATATACAGATTTAAGAGATTATTTTCTACTTAATTGATCTATTTAATATTCTTGAGCTTAAAAAAGTTTATTTCTCGTGTCAATTGAATAGATAGTTATATTGTATTACCATAATAAAAATGGAGCATTTTTTTGTTGAAGAAAGATGTTTTATTGAGAAAACTTGCGATACACTCTGGAATGTCACAGAACATTGTCAGAAAATTATTAATTATTATTAAATTATTTATTTATTAAATATTTGATCATTATTATTTGAAAATTAAGTTGAATAATTGTTAAGAATAATTATTATTTTGATTTTTTGTAGATCTAATTGATTTGTTTATTTGATGTCATAAAAAAATAATTCTAATGAAAGTTGTTCAATTTGTTTTCTAGATTAAGAATATGTACAGAAACCTATAGGTTTCCATTTAAAAAACAGAACTTGACCTCGAAATACCCTTAAAAGCTTGTTCTAGGTCGACAAACAATAGGGTAGTTTAGTTTCCCCCTTGATATAAATAAACTTTTATTTGAAACTTTTTTTCATATAATGCACTGTTTTTGAGTTATAAGGATGTCTCAAAATAAAAATATCACCCGGTATATACCATATATAATTTTCTTCATTCAAAATTATTGTTGATTTTTTTAGGATTTTGCTTTGAAATCTTTGAAGAATTTTAAAGAATCTTCAAATGAAAATGAATTGAATATATCTAAAACGAATCATATAGAAATGAATAAAAATAAAAAAGGTATATATTAAATTACTGTTTTGTCTATAGTTGTGCACTTATATTATAAGTAGAGACCGGATTCCTATGAAATTGCATATTTTGTTCGCTGACACATACGACCCAGGGGATCAATTATCTATCTGAATCATGCATCTAGGACACTGGGTTAAATTTTATACTGCATTTTTGCATATTTGGGTAATATTGCATAAAATTGCATACTTGAAGGATTTTTTGTCAAATTTTGCATAATACGAATCTTTTAAAAGTAAAGTAAAGAACATTTTTGAAAATTTTCTTTACTTTATTTAAAATGTTTCACCAAGAACCTACACCATTCACCCTTAACAAAAGTTTTAAAAGTAACTTTTCGGAGAAAGAATTAAAAAAAAAGAAGAAATAAAACAGGACACTTGTAAACATAAATTATTTACAATTACAATCAAATTTTAATTATTTTTGAGATCATTTGTTAATTATTTCTTTATTTAGTTATTTTTTTAACGGCCTTCGGGAACTATAGCCCATTTTGTTGGACATTGGGTGTTCGTGTGTGTAAATTAGTGTAGAGATCAGATTATTATAGCCGGGCAAATATTTGCATTATTTTATTTAGTTTATTATTTGTACGTCAATAAGAAAAAGCTTGTTAATATTTGTTAAAAAATAAAATCAATACAATGCAACGTGTTTGTTAAATAACCCCCCCCCCCCCCCCCCCCGTAATTTTTTTCGTTTAACATAATTATATTCATTATGTTTATTTTATTCAAGTATACCTATTATTTCTTTGAGTTTAAAGATTTTTTAATAATATTATATTAAATGTAACGAGAATTTTGTGCATAAAAGTAGATATTTGACATTTGGTGTCTGTATCATTTTATCCTCTCATATCACTCCTTCAAATATATAGGCATTTTGTCTTAAATTTTAATTTTTTAGTGGATAAAAAATTTATTTTCCCATCTTTTGCTGCATATATTTGCATATTTCAACGTATTCTGCATATTACTTGCATATTTCAGCATTTTTAACTGCATATTTTGGCACTTTTTACTGCATAAAAATCCGGTCTCTAATTATAAGCTAGTGTGAATTATAGAGATTGTTACTTTTATTTCTCCTTTCATCAATAGAATTTAATTTCACAAAAGAAAAAAGTTGCTTTATGTAGTGAATATAAAGCAAACCTACTAGTGTTTCTTTATATTCACTAATTTTGGTGATAAATAAGTAACATCAATTAAAAATATTGATGAAAAAATATTAAAGAATCTTACTTATTCATAAAAATTCAAATTTTATATCCAGGATGATCATAATAATCGTTTATTTCTGAAAATCAATCAATTATTTATACATAATAAATAAGATCTAGACGAGTGAAATTTAAAATATTTTTTATTAAAAAAACTATTCATTTTAGGTATAGGGAATATTTAATAACCTCCTATTGGATTTTTATGTATAATTCATAAACACTAAAATTTATGCCATGTTCCATTCGAAAAATTTGAGTATTAACAACTATTGGATTTTCAGAAATAAACGATTATTCTGGTCATCCTGGATATAAAATTTGAATTTTTATGATTAAGTAGCAAATAACAAACAATAGTTTAATTATTAATAATTTTTAAAGATGAACGATAAATTGGTAGATTTTACAAATTATCTAAAATAACTCAGAAATTATATATTTTAGACATCAAGTGCATTATACAAAATCATCTTAGTTTTTAACACTTAATCTAATGATGCAAAAATATTTGACGAGTTCCATAGAAAATAAGAAAGGTGATAGCGATTGTGGCAAAACAGAAAGTGTCCAAAAGTTGCTAATAATTTATTTAAAAAGAGCAGATTCCAAAATAAAAATATGTCAAAAGTTAAAATTTTCTCTCAAGTTTTTTCAATTAAAAATTTTAATGAAGATTTCTGTGGAACACCCTGTATATAAATGATTTTTTTTTTTTTATGAAAATGACGAGAGAAGGAGTTACACCAAAAAGGTGCAATCCCTAAAGGCCTTGGTTGTCCCCTCCATCGTGAAAAGTAGAAGAAAGAATTTTATGGGCTGGTCGGGGATCGAAGGTATCTGTGGTGGATACGGGTCTTAAATAGCTGAAGGTTATAAGTCGCTGGAAAGATGGTGGCAGGGAGCGAGTTCCAGTCTCTGGAGGTCATAGGGATAAAAGAGTTGACGAAACCGCTTGTTCGACTTTTATCCAATTTGACAGCGAACGGGTGCTAAGCGTTAAAAAACCGCGTATTTCTCGTAAAGAGGGTTTTAGGGGGGATAATTGATTTCAGCTCGACTGAACAGACACCGTGATAGTATCTGTAGTACAGAGAAAGGGCAGAAACGGTTCTTCGGTGAGCCAGGGAGTCGAGTGAGTTGGTTAGAGCAGGGTCTCCTATTAGTTTAATTGCTCGCTTCTGAATCGCATCCAGTGTAGCAAGAGAATGCTTAGAGGCACCCTCCACAGATGAGAGCCATATTCGAGACAGGGACGAATTTGAGCCTTATACAGTATAAGAAGTTGACTGGGAGTATAACAGCGTCTAGACCTAAATAGGAGACCAAGCTTGCGCGCTGCAGCTTTAGCAGTGGTTGAGATATGGTCATTCCATGGAAGGTCAATATATATAGGGGAGGCCCTGACTTTCAAGCTCTGATTTCTTTTAAATATTTTAAGAGGAAACATATTGTTTTTATCCTAACTTTTTTGATATACAATCTAAGAAGTTGCCAATCAGTACAGATAAAATAATTTTAATTAAAAAAAAAAAATGTAACCGTTGCCTTCGAAACTAGAGTTTCTTTCAATTAAAACTTTAAATATTCCTAAATATATTCATTTATATATAGATGTATATTAATTTCCAGCAAAAAAATTACCCCTTCATTTCTCTTATAAAGTGTTGTCTTTTCTTGAGACTTTTCATGCGATCAGATCCAGAGAATATTTTTGTCAGTTCCATTATCCTTAATCATCAATCTATTTATCTGACTATTTTCTTTCTAATTTTTTTGTCTGATTTTTATATTTGTATAGAAGAATTTATATTTTTACCAACGTTTACACCCGCTATGGCCATCATCAAGACGTATCACTGGCCACAAATTTTGAATGTAATTGCAATTAAAAATAATATTAATATACAGAGAGGTCCTTTCGGTGACGCTTTTAAATCCTGAAGAAGGAGGTACGATCCTTCGAATTGTCGAATTTTTTAAGAGAATGAAATTGATATTGGAATACATTTTTTTAGAAAAATACCTTTAATTAATTAAATTCTCTGATTTTAATATGTAATATTTGTAATGATTTATTAGTGGGATTTAAAATTTAAAAAAGCAATTAATTATTAGGTTCTTCCGTTGACTCTTTTAAATCCTGAAGAAGGAGGTACGATCCTTCGAATTGTCGGATTTTTTAAAAGAACCTTTATATAATTAATTAAATTGTCTAATCTATATATATAAAATTAAGGTTTTGTCTGTACATTGCTCCAAATCACGCCAAATTTTGGTTGCACACGTTTCAAGCAATGTTATGAACGAAAACACACTCAACAAAATTCCTGTCTGTATGTATGTCTGTCTTTTTCCGTGGTTCCGCGAAAAGTTGCTCACGATTCATGTAAAAACGGCTGAAGGGATTATTATGAAATTTCATATTTGTATCAGATGTCTTCTAACTTACGTTTATAGCTATATAACGTTTTGATATTTTGACCCCAAAAGGGGGTTTGGGGGGGCGCACGAATGAAAACTATCAAATAACTCCTAAACTATTAACTCTACGGCAAATTTTATAATGAGCAAAGTTGTAGGGGATGTGATTTCTGACAACTTTTATTTAAAAAATTTTCCCCAAAAAGGGGGGGGGGGTCAAATTGTGAAAATTCTTGCCCTTGGAGCAAACTCAACCAAATTTTGTATACATAATCTGTGGGTCACTAGAAGGCTAGAAATGCAAAAACTAACCACCCGAAATGGGGGTCAAAAAATGAAAATTCTTACCCTTAGAGCCAACTTAACCAAATTTTGTATACATAATCTATGGGTCACTAGAAGGCTAGAAATGCAAAAACTAGGTGCGGGGGTGGGTTAGTGGGTTGGGGGGTAGAATGAGGGTGGGGTGAGGGAGCAAGACGGGGTAGGGTGAAGTGGGTGTGGGGGACTAGGGGGGTAGTCCGCGTCGTGGGGGCATGGGCTGGGGTCCGAGGTGGGTGTGGTGCGGGGGGTGGTGGTGCAGGATGGAGTAGGGGGTTCGGGTGAGAGCCCAGAAGCTTAGTGGGGTGGGGTGAAGGGGTTGGGGCGGGGTGGTGGTGTGAGGGGGGGTGTCCCCTGGCTAGCAAGAGGGCCGCCGAAGGCGGGCTTTTTTTTTTTAATTTTATTAAACCATTTATTTTACATTAATTAATGTATACATTGTATCTTTTGCTTCGATTCCGGAGATAACTTCTCCACCATCGAGTGTCCTTGAACATCTTTAGTCCTTGTTTTTAGTAAGAGGAAAAATCTAATTAGATAAAAAAACCTCTTTTCCGATAATTATTTCAATTCCATTATTCCCCAATCAAGTCGATTGGTAATTCATCTCCTCCCAGATCCTTTCCAAGGCGGGCCTTGGAGCTAGTTTTTAATATATAATAATATTTATAATGATTTATTAGTGGGATTTAAAATTTAAAAAACCAATTAATTATTAATAGGAAATTGAATAAAAATGTATGATATACATTTTTATTCAAGACAACCACCTGTGAATAATTATTTCATTTAACAAAAAACACATCAAAAACAACTTAGCCGAAGATGAGACCGTGGAAATTGTCAACCCAAAAACCCCCTAAAATGTGAATTTTATCCAAACCGTTAGAATCGTTTTCGAGAAACCGATTCTATATATATATATATATTATATATAGTACAGAATTGCTCGTTTAATATTATAATAAGATTTAATAATTATTTATAACAAATGTTTTTGTTTTTCAGGAGAAACAAAATTACATATTTATTGTAAAAACAATCGTATAAATGATATCATTAAATTATTACAAAAACCTGGAATTGATATTAATTGTGAAGATAATTTTAAATGGACGCCTCTTCATGAGGCATGCAATGCTGGACATCTAGATGTGGTTAAATTACTATTAAATTATAATCTTGGTAAGAAATTGGTTTGTAAAGACATTCGGTGTAGTTAATTAATATTACATATTCTTAAAATCTAAAAATATATTTTGACTTTTATTAATTCATAAATTAATACATTTTTCAGGTAATGGTTCTCAATATATAAATGTAAATAGTCGTTCTCTTGAAGGAATAACTCCACTCATGGATGCTGCAATGAACAATCATTATGAAATATGTAAAACTCTTTTAGAACATTCAGGTAATAAAATTATGCAAAATTTTCTGGTCAGAATTAGTGATATAACGAACATGTACCTATATGATTTTAAACATTTTCGAATACGAATATCAATCACCCAGAGCTTGGCACAACATCGTTAATCCGTTAATCGTTAATTAACGAAGTTCGGTCTACAAAAAAACCCTAATAAGTGAACATCGAAAAAATTATATTTTTCGAGATAATAATTGTTTTGTCAAAATATCTGTTAGTACGTGCGTTGCCAAATTTTTGTGGATTAGCTACCTCAAAAACTAGTGTGAATATTAAAACCAAATTTCACATGTAGTTTTAGTGCATTGAGATTAAGAACTGATTAGATTTTGGTGCATATCGACCCAAAATTAAGGGGGGAGGGGGTTAAAAATTAAAAATCTAGGCCATTTGAGGAAACTCAACCAAATTTTGTATACATAATCCGTGGGCCCCCAGAAGTCTAAAAATGCAAAAACTAACCACCCAAAATGGGAGGGGGGGCGGTGTAGGGTCAAAAAATGAAAATCTTGGCCCTTGTACCAAACTCAACCAAATTTTGTATACATAATCCGTGGGCCCCCAGAAGTCTAAAAATGCAAAAACTAACCGTCCAAAATGGGAGGGAGGGGTGTAGGGTCAAAAAATGAAAATCTTGGCCCTTGTACCAAACTCAACCAAATTTTGTATACATAATCAGTGGACCCCAGAAGTCTAAAAATGCAAAAACTAACCGTCCAAAATGGGAGGGGGGGTGTAGGGTCAAAAAATGAAAATCTTGGCCCTTGTACCAAACTCAACCAAATTTTGTATACATAATCAATGGGCCCCCAGAAGTCTAAAAATGCAAAAACTAACCGTCCAAAATGGGAGGGGGGTGTAGGGTCAAAAAATGAAAATCTTGGCCCTTGTACCAAACTTAACCAAATTTTGTATACATAATCCAGTGGGCCCCCAGAAGTCTAAAAATGCAAAAACTAACCGTCCAAAATGGGGGGGGGGGGTGTAGGGTCAAAAAATGAAAATCTTGGCCCTTGTACCAAACTTAACCAAATTTTGTATACATAATCCATGGGCCCCCAGAAGACTAAAAATACAAAAACTAACCGCCCATATGTATGGTCAAAAAATGAAAATATAGGCCCTTGTACCAAACTCAACCAAATTTTGTATACATAATCAGTGGGACCCCAGAAGTCTAAAAATGCAAAAACTAACCCCCTCTCCCCCCATGTTTTATTCAATATTAAATATAAGTGGGGGGCCAGGTTGTATGGTAAAGTCAAGTGGATGGCCACATCAGAACACGTCAGCTTATTTTATTTATAATATGCATTTTTCTTGTAAATGTGACTGTTAGTATTCGTTCGTTACATCATTAATTTATATTAATAATTTAAAAATATATATTTACACGAGATTTATTACACTAATAAAAAAACTTTTACAGGTTCTTATCTTCTCCGAACATCAGATAATAATGGAGAAACTGCGATGCATCATGCTTCAAATAAAAAGATATTGAAACTATTTAGAGAATTTATTTCAAAAGATATGAATTCTTATGAATCTCTAAAAGACATTGAAGAATTTAGAAAAGTAAAAAATTTTACAGAGCTTTTATACATATCATTTATTGAAACTTATCAAATTCGTGAAACGCATTTGTTTCTTGAACATATTAAAGATTCTAAAATTTCACCTAGCTTAAAATTTAATAGAAAAGGTAAAATAAAACTTGATATTAATGTAAATGATTATACTGTTATTTATCAAATAATTGAAGAGATGAAAGAATTCATTCAAAATGATCTAAATTATAAACTTTTGCCTTATTGTCTTTAAATATTATTTGAAAATCTATTATTGTAAATTATTTAAATTTTATAGAGAGAAAAATATTAATATAATATTACTATTTTGTAATAAAACTTTTTTCATTAATATATATTTTTCTTCAAATTTATTTTTGTACAACTAGTCAGTAAAAATTTAATAAATATAAGGTAAACGCTTCAGTAGTGGGCCTGTACCTATAGTGGGCCAGGTGCAAGAAAAGTGCAAAAATTAGCTTATCCAACATTGAAAAATAGTGCTATATATAGCCCATGGCATGAGTTATATATAGCGAATTTTCAAATTTGGATAAGCTAATTTTTGCACTTTCTTGCACCTGATTACTATAAGTTACAGGCCCACTACTGATTTACCTTACCTGTTAAATTTGTAAATAATAGTAATTAATGTAATGTTTAGAATAAGTATTATTAAAAAAGTATCAAAATTATATTTTTTTCCAATATGAACGTAAATAACTTCTTAACTTATAATTTTAGACCCCTTATTTACTTAATACTTTTTTAAAGGGAATCTAATTTATTATCAAAATAAATAAATACCTATATACCGGGTGAGTTTTTTGTCTTGAGACAGTCTTATAAGTCAGAAACAGTGCATTATATGGAAAAAAGTTTCAAATAAAAGTTTATTTATATGGAGGGGGGAACTAAACTACGCTATTGTTTGTTTACCTAGAACAAGCTTTCAAGGGTATTTCAAGGTCAAGTTCTGTTTTTTAAATGGAAACCTATATATTTGTTTACCTATTCTGAATCTATGAAAAAACTGAACAACTTTCATAAGAACTATTTTTTTATTCGATATCAAATAAACAAAATATTAAATCAATTAGATCTCAGAAAAAAAACCCTAATAATTATTTTTAACAATTATTCAACTTGATTATTTCGTTATTTTGGACTGTTTCAGTTTCTTCGTACCCTTTACATTTCCTGATGTTTTTTTTAACAGATTTACAACACTATAAAATGAAGCTCGTGAGGGTGTATCCCTGTCGGGAAATGCTCGGCATCCATTTCAATGGCAGCCCCATAACACTTCTTCCACATTCACCATAAATTATGACCATTTTAATTGTCTCCAACAAAAAATGATCCATTTTTATTATGGTAATACAATATATAGTAACTATCTACTGGATTGACACGAGAAATAAATTTTTTTAAACTATTAGGGAGGTGAGGGAATGAGGAAACGAAACATTATTGCACAAAAGTAGAAAAAATAACCTTATAATTTCCCATGTGAATGTACGATACTTTATTAATACTAGAAACACCCACAAATATATGATAAATGATACATAAATAAGCGCTTAACTTTTTAAAACACGGGGTGAGGGAATGACGGTCCAAAATGTAAACTTGGAAAAAAATATTTTTAATAGTTTTAACACTAAATCTCATAACTCATAGTCCAGTCTGGCATATTTTTAGAATATCAATATTGCCAACTTCTAAAAACAATAAGGAGGCGTTCACTATATAATTTGAAATTATGTTTTAATCCTACTTTTACACAAGGGTGAGGGAATGATTCGTTTTTTAAGGACGAATTTAAAAATATATTTTGGGACTTTTCCGTTTGTCGTGTTTAAACTAAATACACATTTATGTACAGCCAGTACTATTATATATGAATAAATAATAAGATAGTAGACAGTTATAAGAAACTTTTCGAATTAGGTCTTTGAATCTATGTGAATTTGGCGGTTGGGACACAGTGAGGGAATGATTTTAGGGTATTTACTTTTTTTTTTTTTTTTAATGCAATCGAATGCAAGAAGGGGTGCACCAGTAAAGATGTAGCCCCTATGGATCTCGAAAGACCCTTGCATTACCGAAGAGAGGGAAAGAAAGTTTAAGTGAGAGGGTGTAGACGTAGGTGTCTATGCACCCTGGTTTTGAAGGTTTGAAGATCATAGGTGCTGGGAAAGATAGAGGCTGGGAGAGAGTTCCAGTTCCTTGAAGTCATGGGGATATATGAATTCGCGAATGAAGTGGTCCGGCACTTTTCCAATTTGACCGCGAAAGAGTGTTGGGAGTCGGCAAAACGTGTGCTGCGTGCAAAGCATGCTTTGGGGGGAATTATTGATTTTATCTCATCAGAGCACCTGCCGTGATAGTATCTATAGAAAAGGGAAAGGGCGGAGACATCTCTTCGATGAGCCAGCGAGTCGAGGGAGTCGGTGAGGGTAGAATCGTCAATTAGCCTGACGGCTCGTTTCTGAATTGCATCAAGGGTAGCAAGAGAATATTTTGAGGCTCCTCTCCACAGATGAGAGCCGTATTCGAGACAGGGGCGGATTTGGGCCTTGTAGATGGTGAGAAGTTGTGGGGGGTTTGTAAAATCGCTTGGACCTGAATAAGAAGCCAATCTTCCTTGCTGCAGATTTCGCCACAGAGGAGATGTGTTCATTCCAAGACAGGTCAGATGCGACAGAGACGCCCAACATGGATAGGCTGTCACACATTTTCAGGGTATTCGAATCGAAGTGAATATCAGGGAAATCTCTATTTTCGCGCCTAGAAATTAGACAACATTGAGTCTTGTTTGAATTGAAGTTAACTAAATTTTGAGAGCCCCATTTATTCAGTTTGTCTAGGTCGAGAGTAATTGAGGAGGCAATATTGATTCGATTATTCGGGAGAGAGGGTTTGCCGTGTAGAGTGCTATCGTCGGCGTAACAATGAGTGGGGTTTGCCGTTTGATCAATAAGGTCGTTTATATAAATAAGGAAGAGTGTGGAGGAGATTACAGAGCCTTGGGGAACACCAGAGTTTGTGGAGAACGATTCAGAAGATGTTCCATCCACCACAACTTTTATACTTCGGTTTGTCAGAAAGCTTTCAATCCATTTGCGAAGTGTTGGTGTGAATCCAAAGGCTGGTAGTTTGGCAAGAAGATTTTTGTGCCAAACCTGGTCAAAAGCTTTGGAGATATCAAGGGCTACAGCGAGGGTTTCTTTTTCCGGCCTCTAGAGTATTGTTCAAGGTGTGGGTGACATAGGTTAAGATGTCGCCTGTGGAACGATTTTGTCTGAATCCATATTGCCTATCGTGAATTAATTTATTGTTTTCTAAGTGATGAAGGACGTGTTGGTTTATGACTAATTCCATTAATTTGGAAAGAACAGAGGTGATCGAGATAGGCCTGTAATTAGAGATTTGTGATGTGTCTCCTTTTTTAGGAATAGGTGTTACTCTGGCTATTTTCCAGCTTTTGGGGAATATGCCCGACTCGTAAGAGAGTTGGAATAGCTTGGATAAGATAGGGGCAAGTTCAGGGGCGCATTTTTTAATGAGAATTGGTGGGATGTTATCCGGCCTGCGGCGGATTTGGAATTTAATTTATTAATGGCTTTTATGATTATTTGGGGCCTGAAAATTATTTTGCCCATGAGGTTGGTTTGGGGGGTATAAGTGGGCGGGTTAAGCCCTTTGTCATCTAAAGTGGAGTTAGTTGCGAAATAGGATGCTAGTGATTCGGCTTTTTCAGCGGGGTCGTGGCTACTGAACCATTTGGGTGAAAGAGGGGCGGAAGTGAGGGGGACGCGAAATTTCTATTTATTGCCTTGTGTAACGAGAAAAAGGCCCGTTTTCCATTGGGGCAAGATGCGAGACGGTCAGCTATCCTCTGGTCGAATGATTTCTTTGCCTCAGAGATGATTTTTTTGCATGAGCTTCGCGACTTGGTAAATGCAACTCGGTCACATTCTAGCTGTGAAAGTTGCCATTTCTGAAAAGATTTGTTTTTTTCACGGACGGAATCTGCGCATTGTCTACCAAAACCAAGGCTTAGAATCCTTGTTCCCTTTAATCAATTTTGAGGGGATATAGGTTTCTAAGCCTATTTGAATTGCCTCGTTAAGGGCGTCTGCGAATTCTGAAGCGTTTTTATCTCTGATGCAGAGTTCATTCCACTGGTAAGCGGCAAAAAGTTACGCATGTCATTCCAATTAATGTTATCGTTATCGACTAGCCATATTTTTCTGGGGTTGGAGTGGGGTGACGGGGGTTTTGGTAAATTGGCGGAGGTTTTAATTTTTATCAGATTGTGGTCAGATTTACCTAAAGGGGCCGAAATTTTTGCTTCATAGGACGAAGGGTGGGAAGTGATGAAAAGATCGAGAAGATTGGATTTTTCATTGGCTTTGTCTGGGATTCTTGTGGGGCCGTTAATAATTTGTGTGAGGCCACACGCCGTAGAGAAGATTTCAGCGTCGGAGCCTGCGGGGAATTATGGCTAGAAACTTGAACATATATTTTTATTTAATATAAAAAAGATAAATATGTTTTATAATTTGGTACGCCTAGGGATGTGGTTTCATAAAAAATTCTTTGTTACAGAAAACTTTAGGATCCCATTTCACAGGAATCAATCTGTATTGGATATATATGTGTGTATGTTTATTTTCATCAAGCAGAGGACAACCTCTTTGTTTCTCTTTATAAAATATACAAATTAAATTATCTGATCTTACAAAAAAAAATATTTCAATTCATCAGTGTTGGAGCTGATATCGGTCGTCAGACTTTGTGTCGGACAAGGGCTAACAAATTAATCTTAATGCCGTCGACTATTGAGTCAGTTATCCGCAGAATAGACGATGCAACATTTCAGGGTTTAGAGATGTGTTCTGATAAGAAAAATAAAAAGATTCTATGCAAAACAAATGTATTTATCTCAAAAAGAGAATTCGGCGAGTATCAGACTCTTTTCCTGAATTTCTTGAACAAGACTACAAATTTTACGATTACGAATGAACACACTGAACCTTTTTTTTCATTTATCACTTTTTAGAAATGAAAGTCTATCATGGAACGAATGATGGACATTAACCACTTTAAAATATAATTTTAAAATCTTTTTCTATATTATACTTATTATCTTCACTTCACACTTGAAATTAAGCAAGGATATAAAATCCAAATGATTGTGAAATTGATATGGCAATGATTTTTAGATTTACTCAAAGCTGTATAAAGCTAAATAAAGAAAAAAATATAAAGATATACAGGGTGGGGCATAAAGATCTACCACATTTTGAAGAGGTATAAAAAATGAAAAAATTTAACTAATAAAAACTGAATATATTTTTGAAAAGAACATAAAATAATTTTTTTAAGCTATTGCATAGCTTTTATCGCGGGCTTTGAGCGCGGCGACCGAATCGAGAAATTCCGTAACGAAAATATATACGAATACGCTAGCGAATAGCAGCTGTTTGTGAAAAAATATTGCATAAGTTATAAAAAATGCTATGCAATAGCTTTACCGCGGCAGTCCCCGAGTGCCACACATCTATTTTTAATGTGTTTTAAACATTATCAGACATGGGAGGTCACAAATGAAAATTCTAGCCCTTTTTGACCAAACTCAACCAAATTTTGTATACATATTCTGTGGACCCCCAGAAGGCAAGAAATGCAAAAACTAATCAAATTTTGTATACATAGTTTAATCGAAAGGGCTGGAATTTTCATTTTTGACCCCTCCATTTTGGGTGGTTAGTTTTTGCATTTCTAGCCTCCTGGGGGGTCCACAGACTATGTATACAAAATTTGGTTGAGTTTGGTTAAAAAGGGCTAGAATTTTCATTTTTGCCCCCCCCCCCTTTTTTTTTTGTCTGATGTTTAAAACATATTAAAAAAAATTATTTTATGTTCTTTTCAAAAATATATTCAGTTTTTTTCTAGTTAAATTTTTTCATTTTTTATACCTCTTCAAATTGTGGTAGATCTTTATGCCCCACCCTGTACTCATTATCTTCACTTCACACTTGAAATTAAGCATGGATATAAATCCAAATGATTGTGAAATTGATATGGCAATGATTTTTTAGATCAAAGCTGTATAAAGCTAAATAAAGAAAAAAAAAGATATACTTACATTTGCTGAACTTAATAAAAGAGAACGTTTTCTGTTTTTCATTTGTTCCAAGAGTTAAATATCTACCAGGTGTACAAGTTTGGATTTTTTTTTCTAAAAAAAGATGTTAAATTCGAAAGAATGATTCAAAGTATGCTCCATCGCTTGTTAGACATTTTTCCCATCTTTCAGGCAATTTGTGAATACCCAATACCACGCCAGTAAAAATCTTTCCCTTTTGCTGCGAACTATTCATCGAGACATTTTTTCACATCTTCGTACGAACTAAAGCCCTGCTCAGCAAGTGCGTGGCCCATCGATGCAAACAAGTAGTAATCGGAAGGAGCAGTCTGGTGAGTAAGCCGGATGGGGGTAGAACTTCCCAGCTGAGTGCATCCAACGTCACGCGAACCGGTTTTTCTGTATATGATGGAGAATTGCCATGGAAAAAAATGACCTTATTTTGTCTTTTTTGATATTCTGATCTTTTTTTGAGCAGCGATTTGTTCAAATCGATCAATTGCTGTTGGTTGCGTTTGGTATTAACCTTTTAATCGTTTTCGTCCAACAATGCTTGAAATTCTGCATTTTCTTACCTTTTTGACGGTTTTCCGTGTTCCTTGTCTGCAACATCGAAATCACCATTTTGGAAACACCGAAACCATCTTTCACACGTATATTGCGATGAAGCAAGCACATTCATCATAAGTTTCTTGAAGCATTAGTATGATTCAGCAGCAGTTCTCTTCGAATGGAAATTAAAAAATTAATGCTGTCGGCGAATGCTCTTATTTGGCACAAACTTCGACATATTGAACACAGCAAAACAATAGTATGCAAACACTTTTTCAATTTATCACTTATGCGCGTTTGACACTTGTTGATGGCGCAACAAAGTAAAAGCAAACATCTACGTCAAATCTTTATGCTACACACTGCATTAGTGCGTCATCTGTTTCTCAAATCCGCATTCCATACTTGTACACCTAGTAAAAGAGCCACCGGTAGTTTTCAGGGAAAGAAGTTATTTCATTCTCAAATAATTAATAAATTTGTCGATAAAATATACAGAAAAAGATAAGATGGGTTATTTAGATTTAAGATTAATTATGAATTATATTCCATTTAAAACATTAAAGAGTACAAATTTTGTGATTTTATAAAGTACAATATACGGTATTTATGTTATGATTTCTCAAAATATTTAATAAAATGTTTTCTTGTTGTATGATAAATATTTATTTATTTACCATAATCCCTCTCCTTTTCGGGCTTAGATTACATTTCTATTAATCCATAGTACCTGGCCACCGAGCGATGCTCGGTAACTTTTTGCTTCAGTTAATAGCTATATATTAATCCCCGAAACCCCCGGACCCCCACCACTTCACCCCCCACCTACACCCCCTCCCTGAACCCCCACCTCCCGCACCCCCACCCACCCAGTTTTGGATTTCTAGCCTTCAGTGGTCCACAGATTATGTGTATATAGGTTACAATATACCCACCGGTATATTGTATAATGAAAGCCAAAGAGACGAATTGGAGATTAAGGGTTAAAATAATATTTTTATATTTCATTTTTTAGATTTTATTAAAATTTTCACGTAAATATATTTTATTAATTAAATAAATCCGATAAAAAATTCTTTTAAAATAAGTTGGTCTAAATATATAAATTACTTAACAAATTTCATATTAAAATTAACTTCACATTTAAATTTAAATAGAAGAGAGATTACTGCATGTTTGAATGAGTCTTAGAGATTTATTAAATAATCCGTTTGAATTTCAGTGGAAAAACAATACAATTTATAATTTTAATTTAAAAAAAGAATTCAATACTTGAAATTGAGTAGTCGGATGGAGAAGTAGAAATTTTTGGGACGAGACAAACAAAAGAAACATTCTCAACTCTGACTCTTACAGAGAACTTCTTTTTTTTTTTTTTTTTTTTTTTTTTAATGCAATCGAATGCAAGAAGGGGTGCACCAGTAAAGATGTAGCCCCTTCAATTATTGATTCAAATTTAACAATTCTCAAAACAAAAACTTTATTATTATTGAAAACCTACATATCCATCCTTTTTGTTTTATTCGCATTTTTTTTTTATTTTAATTCATTTTTTAACTTGCATTCAGTAACGTAGATTATTTTTAAATTCAATCATTCCAGATTTTAAGCATTGAGAGCAGCAACCCTGAGAAACACCCACCACCATTTTCACAAACATCCATTATCACAATAACCACTGCATGGTGTAGGTGAGTGGGATTTCCATTTTCACAATAACCACTGCAAGGTATATAAATAAATAAGGTATAATTTTTTTTTTTTTTAATTAAATAACAATTTTTGAGTTCATCAATTAAATTGTCAAATTAATATTTGTGGGATTTAAAACTCGATTTTTAATCAATTAAATTGCCCAACTTTTAATATATAATAATAATTATAATGATCTTATTGTGGGATATAAAATTAAAAACCAATTATTTATTAAAAGGAAATTGAATAAAAATGTAAATAAACATTTTTATCTAGACAACCACATGTGAATAATTATTTCAATTAACAAAAAACCCATCAAAAACAACTTAGCCGAAGATGAGACCGTGACTGATCGAATGTCCAACACAAAATCCTCCTAACCCGTGAATTTCATCCAAATCGTTAAATAATAATAAATAATTTAAAAATATTAAATATATATATATATATATATATATACAGTTTTTACTCGTTTAATATAATAAGATAAGATAAGATTCAAGAAATGCATGATTTTTGAACAGTTACATTATTTTAAAGAAATATCTCACCAGATGGATTTTTTCTTTCACCCCTTTCACTTCTAATCTTATTCTGCCATATATTGTCCGCTATTTAAATACATTTTTACTTATATCTTCTCTTGAGCCCATTCACCCTTGTACCCTCCCGTTCTTTCTATTTTTTACACCTCATAAAATAATCAAAATCTATTAAGATATTAAAATGAAAGTTTCTTTTTGCCGAGAATAGCAGAATTTTTATAAATTAAAGGAGACAATAAAAGAGCGTGTCTTCTACTGGAATAATAAATTTTTTATAAATAAATTTAAAAATTTATTATTCCAGCAGAAGATACACTCTTTTTAACTGACTTCAAAAAAGCGGGAGGTTCTCAATTCGACTGATTTTTTTTTGTGTGTCTATGTCACCTGATATCTTCGCCAATTGTGAACCGATTTTGATGATTTTTTTGCATTGGTTTCAGTCTAGTTTCCGATTGGTAAAAATATAAATTTCATTGGTATTAGACCTTTTTTGTTATGTTTGTTCAGGCATAACATCTTTGTTTATGAACCGATTTTAATGATTCTTTCTGCGTTTGGATCAGTATAGCTCCAAGATAGTCAAGATACCTAACTATTTATTTGTTTATTTATTTTATGTATGTTCAAGAACTTTTTGCCAATTTCATCGTTTAGTTGTAACTAAATTAGATAATTATTTTATACCTTTTAGTGTATTTTATTTGATTTTTGAGTTCTTATTATTTTATTTGTTGCATTTAATTTTTTTGAAGTCTGGTTTTATTTTTTTAAAATTAAATAAGAATACTTCCTTTGAAATAAACTTGTGATATTTAGGTGAAATAAAATTGCATTATAAATAATATGTAAGAATTTATTTAAAAATATTTACTCTGTTAAATTCCACAAACATTTCTCTATAAAAGTTTACAGAAGTAAAATATACAGTTGTAAAATCAAAAATCTCCGAAGTCGAAGCTCAAATACAATATATACATTAATTCATGTAAAATAATTGGTTCAAATTGGTAAAATCAAAAAGAGAGTTTCACGAATTGTTTGAATAATAAAAATCATAAATAAGGAATGCTAAATAATAAAAGATAATTTATCATATTCACAACTGTATAGTTACTTTCATCGCGTTGTTATACCCTTAAGAAATAATATTTTACACTATCATTAATCATACATATGCGAATAATATTCTTGATATACTTGAATATAATTCTCTTTTTCTGTAGGAGTCATTTGAGAGATTAGAGTATCATTCACGTCTGTTATGGAAACAGTTTTGCCTCCAACTGATACTACGGGCACCATTTCATCATCTTCAGAGTCCATTGTCTCAACTTCAACTAAAAGATAATAATAATGACAATATAATATTTTGTTTTTCTTTAAAAAAAATAGTAATATAAATTTAAAAAAATAGAGTTTATAGTTAATTTTTCATAAACTAGAAATATCCCAGGTAGCACAAGAGTAATATACTATATATATTGATCTAGATTAATTTGTAACAACGCTAAGAGAAATTTCTCTAAAAAAATTTCCCTCTTGACTAGAATCGAACCTACGAACTCTTGAACTAAGGTCCTCTGCTTTATCCACTAGACCAATGTAAGATTAATATTTATACCATGATTTCTATTACTAAAACTATAAATTTTTGATTTAGACTTTGTGTCGAGATAATATTGTATTCATTTGAACTCGAATGAAAATGAAAAAACACCAATTGATTTTAAATTAAAAAACATTGAATATATATTAATTAACGAGGCAAATTTGAAATATAATTGTCAGCTAGGATTTTAAACTGACAGCTCCAATTGATTTTCATTAACCAGGCAAATTTGAAATATAATTTTAATTTGCACTCAAATTTTGAAATGAAAGACTCTAAAAGACTTTAAATTAAGAAACATTAAATATATCGATAATTATTCCTCACCCCCCCCCCGCCCCGCCACTCAAAAATTTAATATTCAATTCGCTTTTCTTTGCGCACAGAAGAAATTATTCACATCTTATTTGATTTATATTTTATATATTATATTTTATATATTGTTTATTTTTTAATAATTTGCACTATTATTTAATTTTTTATATTAAATGACACACAAAAAAACCTAAGCAAAAAAAAATCAAGTCTTGGCGACTCTGATTTTTACCATCTGGATTTGGGGATCCCTATCATATATTTACTCTATACACGATTTTCTTCATTGATTCTGCTTTGAATATATCATTAATAATCAAAAGTATATCATTAATAATCAAGAGTTATAACTACAGTGCCGTGGTCAAATAATTTAATACACCATTATACAAAAGCAAGTACATTTTTCTCATTTTATTTTAAACGTGGTTTTTTAAGAGGAATAGAATTTTTGGACCGAGACGCTGCCCGCCAGGGCACCAGCCCGGAGGGCCGAGCTTCGAGGGCGTGCCGAAGGCACGCACGAAAAGCTCGTCTATAAATAGTCTGATAATATCTTTTCTGGACATTGGAATATCCTGTGAATAATCTTTCAATCTTCGTAGATATTCTAGGATTTTTTTCTTAAAACTAAAATATTCCTGTAGGACATTTAATTCAATTTACTAGAATATTCTTAGTTGAACATTCTTAGATAATCTACCAAAAGATATTCCCGGAAGATTCGTACAAGAATTTTTCCGGTGCAAATATTCTAAGAATCTCCTGAGGATAATTGGAATATATATGTACTTTTAATATATTTGGTGGATATTCGTAAAATCTCTTGTGCTACCTGGGATAGAGAGTGATTTACAACTAATAGTGTAAAAAAAGTGAGTGATTTTATTGAGGTGGTCTCTTTAAGTAGAAAATGTTATATGAACATTATTAGACTGGTCGTTAAAAATTAAGTTTTTTTCGACGCCCCCTAAAAAACTTCCTTTTGATGAAAAATCGCGAGGTAAATTTTTATTATTATTAAAAACAACCCGTGCCGCAAGACGATCTAAGTTCATTTTTTGGTAAGATCATGTTTTTTTTTTTTTTTTTTTTTGGGGGGGGGGGGAATTTCTCATTAAATATGCAATTATAAAAATTTTTTGAAAATTGTATATTATTAACAATGTTACATTATCAGTACTTGGAACACCGAGCGATGCTTTTATTTATATCGAGAGGAAAACTAAACTACACTATTGTTTGTACAGTTGTTAGAACAAGCTTTCAAGGGTATTTTAAGGTCAAGTTCTCTTTTTAAATGGAAACCTATATATTTCTTTTCATAATCTACAAAAAAAAAAAACTGAGCAACTTTCATAAGAACTATTTTTTTGTCCGACATCAAATAAAAAATATTAAATCAAAGATTTCAAAAAAAATTCTTAATAATTATTTTTAACAATTATTCAACTTAATTATCAAATAATAATGATCAAATATTTAATTATTAAATAAATAATTTAATAATTTTTCGACACTATTCTGTGACATTCCAGAGTGTTATCGCAAGTCTTCTGGATGAATTCCAGTTCCAACTTCGTTATTTTGGCCTATTTCAGTTTCTTCGTAGCCTTTAAACTTCCTGTTTTTTTAACAGATTTACAACACGATAAAATGAAGCTCGTAAGTGTGTATCCCTGTCAAGAAAACACTCTGGATCCATTTCAATGGAAGCCCCATAACACTCCTTCCACATTCACCGCATAAATTAAGACCATTTTAATTCAGTCTTCAACAAAAAATACTCCATTATTATTATGGTAATACAATATTTAACTATCTACTGGATTGTACACGAGAAATAAACTTTTTTAAACTTAAGAATTTTGAATAGATCTATTAAGTAGGAAATAATCTCTTAAATCTGAGTATAACAAAGTTTTAATATCATTATAAACCTTTATTTTCATTGTTGTGACTTTGCAATTTAATAATTAAATATTTGATCATTATTATTTGATAATTAAGTTGAATAATTGTTAAAAATAATTATTAAGATTTTTTTGAGATCTAATTGATTTAATATTTTGTTTATTTGATGTCGAATAAAAAAATAGTTCTTATGAAAGTCGCTCAGTTTTTTTGGTAGATTATGAATATGAAAAGAAATATATAAGTTTTTAAAGTTTAATCAAATTAATCACAAAAATAAAAGCTTCAACAGCTTCATTACTAATATAAGTTTTTATTTAAAAACAGAACTTGACCTTAAAATACCCTTGAAAGCTTGTTCTAGATCAATAAACAATATCGTATTTTACTAAGGGAAAGTGGTGTAGCTTTTAGGTGAAACATGATATTAATTAATAAAGTAGTGTAGTTTCACAGTGGATGAAATAAAACTCAAAGAGGTTTATACAAATTTAATATATTTCGGATTAACTTGTAAACTCCTGATGATGGACTAATAATCCGAAATATATTGAGTTTGTATAAACCTCTTTGAGTTTTATTTCATCCACTCGTGAAACTACACACCCTTTACTTTATTAATTAACAATATCGTAGTTTAGTTTCCCCCTCGATATAAATAAACTTTTTTTCATATAATGCACTGTTTTTTGAGTTATAAGACTGTCTCAAGATAAAAAAAACTCTCCCGGTATATTGAAAAAATTTACCTCTTTTATTTTTTTAATTTTTAACTGTGAAACAAAATGAGCCAGACAACCTAACTCATAGTAAATTAATATCTCATAAAATATTTATTTACTTTTATCTTTATTAAAGATGTTTCACCTTGCACCAACACCACAATCTCTATTAATTATTATTGTTTACAGTGTTAAATAGAACAAATAAAATTTTAACCAGCCGTAGTTGTGTAAGAGTTTGAAATAGGACCGATGTTCATATAACATTATTTGCTTAAAATTTGCTTATCTCCCCCATCAAGAGGCCGATGTTCATATAACATTATTTGCTTAAAATGATCTCCCCCATCAAGAGGCCAACGTTTTTAAACTCGTTGTGAATCACTCTGTATATGAGTTTAAATTTACCTGGTTCAACATTTTCCATGTCCCGTTCTTCTTCTTCGCCACTAGAATCGGAGGGACTCTCATTTTGCATCCCTTTAATTGCAGCAGCTTGAACTGAATTTCCAGATCCTACTCCTCTACGCTCATGAGCCAGAAGAACCGACATAATATCTTCTTGACTTTTCGCTGAACTCGATGTAGTTGTTGGAACAGATTTATTATCATTATTTTCGGATGTACTAGTTTGTCTTGAAGGATCATTCTAAAATAATTAAATTCATAATGAAATAAAGTTATGATTTAATAATAATAAAATTAAATAGTTATTTATTATAGATTCTTCCAAAACTTAAGTGACTTAATTTTTTAAATTATTTTTAAATTGAAAAGTTTTTTTTTAGTCACAAACTAATAAAAGACAACATTCTGTTAATAAAAGACAATTATTTCAGTTAATTACTAGCTGCAAGGCCTTCGGTGGGCTCTCTTGCTAGCCAAGGGGCTTCGCCCTTTGGACCCCCCGTCACTTGAACACTCTCTCTCCTCCATCTCCAACCACTCTCCATCTAACCGACCCTGGAACTTCTCCCCCGCCTCTGATCACCTTTCAACCCAGTAAACCTACCCCCTGGACTCCCCACCCAAGGACCCCGCATCCCCTGGATCCTCCCTTACCGCTGGATCCCAACCCTCACCCCTGTACCCCACCTCCCAACCACACATATGTATATATATATATATATATATATAGGTACAGACATAGACACAAATCCCCCCCCCTGGAGCCCCACGCCTATGACTCCCCACCCTTGGACCCTGTACCTCCTGGACCCTGGACCCAACCCAACCCCTGGGGACATACAAACATAGAAACATAGGTACATACAGAGACAAATGCCCTTTAGTAGATGTGATGATATAGGTACAGACAAGGCCCTTTAATAGCCCCCTGGACCTGACCTCTCACCCCCCTGGGGGGCATAGATAGGTAGGTACATAGGTAGGTAGTTACAGGGGCAGGCATAAATGCCCTTTAGTAGTATGTGATATAGGTACAGATACAGAGAGAAATGTCCTTTAGTACCCCTGGACCCCCCACATCCCTGACACCTCACTCCCTGGACCCCACCTTCAAACCCCCACCCTCTGGGGACGGACAAACATAGGTATATATACAGGCACAAATGCCCTTTAGTAGCCCCCTGGATATAGGTACAGACACAGAAAGAAATGCCCTTTAGTACGTCCCAAGGCCACCGCTGGACCCCACCTCCCACCCCCTGGGGGGGACATAGGTAGGTAGGTACATAGATAGGTACAAGGTACATACAGAGGCAGGCACAAATGCCCTTTAGTAGTATGTGATTATTTATTTTATTGATTCACCAAACAGTTTCGGTCACCACTGGTTGACCATATTCAGTAGTAGTCAAAAATGAAACATTTCGTAAATTGTTTTAAATCAGTTCAAAATAGATTCTAGTCAATGACAAATGTTTTTTATGAATTATTACTATTATGATTGATATAAATGTGTGAAATATCTATGTTAATACTCGTAAGTTAAGGATGGTTTATGTATACAAAGTGACAATTTTCAGATCTTGAACGAAATTGTATGAAGATAAAAGTAAATAAATATTAAATGAAATATTCATTTACTATGATTTAGGTTTTCTAGGTCACTTGTTTCACATTAAAAATTAAAAAAATAAAAGAGGTAAATTTTTTTCAATATATATATATTATTTATTGTTCATTTTAAAACTCAGTTTTTAATTTAGTATTGAAAATATATACAGGGTGGTGGCATAAAGATCTACCACATTTTATTATTTATATATATTTTGAAAAAATTTACCTCTTTTATTTTTTCATGTGAAACAAGTGACCTAGAAAACCTAACTCATAGTAAATTAATATTTCATATAATATTTATTTACTTTTATCTTTATTATAGATGTTTCACCTTGCACCAACACCACAATCACTATTAATTACGAAATTGTATGTATAAATTCAAACTTCTATATTTTTTTGTATTGTGTAATTGTTTAAAAAATTTACGAAATATTTCATTTTTCCAATCTTTAGTACTACTGAAGATGGTCAACCAGTGATGACCGAAACTGTTTTGTGAATCAATAAAATAAATAATAATAAATAACTTAAATTACTGTATTTTATTAGTTTGTGACTAAAAAATAATTTAATAATAATTTAAATAGTTATCTCTAATTAATCCTACCATGCCAGCATCTGCGTTTATAATAGTGCTCTCAGCCATCCATATAGGTCTCTCTTTTCTGATAGTATTTTGTTCCTGGACGACTTCATCTCCAATGGTGACATCGACACGAGCTTCTTCAACTGCAAAACCTTGCGTTCGAGTAGCTTCTCCAGACCAACTATCGCCCGAAGGTTTATTAAGTGCAGTTCTCTTTGTGTCGAGGCTAGAATTTATTAATTAATTTTTTAATAACAATAGAATGAAAATTTAGGTATAAAAAATAAGATATATATACCCTCGAATGGTAGATATGTCAACAGGTTCAGGTTCCAAAATTTCAGGCGAGAGTTTAATTCCTTCAACTTCCCTAAGAAGTATATATAAAGGTTCTAATTGTTCATTAAATTTTGCTAGTAATAATCTGGAATCTTTTTTAGGCATAGCAGATTGATCTTCTTCTACAACTTCATGACAATAAGTACACCGAAATTCCTCAGTTGAAAAATCAAATAGTTGGTCGGCCTATAAAAATAAAATAGTGTTACTTATTAAATGTGTAAATAAAATAGAAAAAAGTTTCATTAGCTTGAAATGAAAATAAAAATTATATTTTAAAAAAAACTAAAAAGCATGCTTCTAAAAAGTACAAAATAATGTATTAATACTTAATCAAAAAGTGTGGGGCACAGAAATATATACTTTTAATTAATTTCGACAAGGTGGCCTACGCTTTTTGATTAAGTATTACATTTTTTAGACAAATTAACTTTTTAAACGGTAATTTTTATTTTTTCTTAAAGCAATTTGAGCCGCGAGAAGTTAAATAATGTAATGAATAATTTCTTATGTTAATTCTACATTTATTATTATTATTATTTTTTTTTTTTTTTTTAAGAAGAAATGAATTGAGCACCCGACGGGAGTCGAACCCGTGTCTCTCTCCTTTAGCCGAAGAGCGCCTTTTACCAACTAGGCCACGGATCCCGCCAGAAAAGCTCTTTAGATTGAATGTCATTTTTTTTGATTTCGCGGCTTTTTCTATTTAAAGTATAGTTACTCAAAAAAAAAAATATTGCATTTTTTTGACTTTTCGGCCTTTCTAGCCATACGCCAATTTACGATACTTATTATTATTTTTTTTAAATTTGTCTCTACCCAGGGATCACATTTTAGCCGTGAGGATGAGCCGGGTCCACTTGGTTAGAAGTATTACATTATTTTGTACTTTTTAGAAGCGTGTTTTTTAGTTTTTTTAAAATAAGTCTTAATTATTTTTATAGAGAAAAGTATGCGGAATTTAACAGAACAAAAGTCACATTGATTCATATGTAGATTAAATACATACATACAGATGAAGCTAAAATAAAGCGTGTAAAAATATTTCCTAACTTACTTCTAAATCGGTAAATGTTTTACGACACGATAGGCATTTGAAACTAGCACGACTAGTTGCATCTCTTTCTTCTGTTTCCATACGTTTCCGCATTAAATCCAGTTTGTACTTGACAACATTGACAAATGTCTGAAAAATATATGTTTTAATTAATTGTTAATATAAATAAATGAGAAAATAATTTATTGTTCATTTTAAAACTCAGTTTTTAATTTAGAATTGAAAATATATATTATGAGCTCCTAATTGAAAATAATCTAGATCAGAATTTCTTAAATAGTGGGTCGCGACCCAGCAATTGGCCTCAAAAACAAAATGTTGGGTTGTCTAGAAAAACCCTCAAATACTCAGGTTTTGTTTTTTAAGTTTTCTTCTTTTTCACAAAACTCTTCAATGTAAATAACGTTGAATCAGAACTAATAAATAAATAATCCAATAAATCTATTAAGAACGCGCACTACCGTTTCACATCCTCAAAATCAATAAAATTTCGTTATTCGTAGCAAGTTGTCCAATTTAAATTCAAAAACAGTTTTCATGCAGATGATTCATGTCAAGGTAGCCCTTAGAAACATGTTTGGTTTTGTAAATAATTATAAGATAGCATTGTAAATGTATTCAAAGTGTAGAGAAGGTGAAAACTACAAGGAAAAAACTCAATTTGTGATTTCTGCATGTGGAACACATTGTGATGATATGCAAAATTTTGAATAACTTGAGTTCCATGCCGGGTGAGATTTCAGCTGCTAGAATTAAAAACAAATGTGAAGAAATTTTGAATCATTTCCTCCATTACATTGAACGTAGAATTACCGGATTCCAATAATAAGTCTATAATTAAAGTGTCGAGAAAAACGACACTCAGTGGCATCTTTGACAGAATAACTCTTTTGGCTGTTTTAAAGCCAAGAGTAGACAGTTTTCAAAATCAATAAAATTTCTAATGCCTTTTGTCAAAACCTATTAGAGAAAAGGAGGCTTTCAAACACTGGTTTTCACAAAAAAAATATATAAAAACCGATTGGAAGTTAACCAGATTTAAAAAATAAGTAATATCTTGTTTTCACAAAATTTTAACTTTTTAGATAACAAGAAACAGTATCACACTTCTCATTAATAAATTTTTTCATATTATTTTGATTTTTATACATTTTTGTAATAGTAAATGCTTTTCTATTATAATATTGTATATCCCTGGAATATGAATGGTAATCAAAATGACGAGCACTCCTTATTTTCCTCACTCTAGCTTCATAAATGAAGTTATGGTGGGGCGGCCCCGTTAATGCCTCAAGCTAAGGCTAGTGATCTCTCAGGGTCATTCCATGTCAGTTCATCCGGTCATGACACCCACCTCCTCAGATGTTGATGAAACTTGGTATAAATGATTCTATTACTATCCTGATAACACCTGCTAATTTTTTTGCTCAATCATTTATAGTTTTTTTTTTTATAAATTTTTTAGTTTCTTTAATTTGGCTTTATTCGAGCTTCGGAAATCGCACCTTTAACGTGCTCACAACTTTAAAAATATTTTCCTTGTAAACCATTAAAGATATCATCATGAAATTTTGCAGAAAGTTTGTGTATTATACCTACCTAAAAGCAGATAAAAATGATTTTATTAACCTATCTCAATTTCTCAAAAAACTAAAAATATTTTAATAAAAATTTAAGAATCGGGTTTTTGTTTTACAAAAGCCACAATAAAAAAGTCTCAGAAATAATAGAATGCTCAAATTTGTTTTAAAATACTCTTAAATATATAGGCTATTAGATAATTAAAAAATATACTTGGCTTTTTAACATGTTTAATTACTGTGCACAACAGAAAAATATCTTTTAAAATTCAAAAGATAATTGAGTACTATGGTGGTCACAAGAAATCGAAATTTCGAATTTTTCCGGTGGGGACCTCTTAAAAGTTGCCAATTGGCTAAAAAAATGAGATTGCCAAAGTTTAAGCATAATTGGATATTGGTAACCCGTGCCTCTAAGAGGTTGAAGTTTTTCATAAAATGAAAACCTCTCATCCTACAAACTTAATTCATGTCTCATTCTCTACTCAATTTTGTTGACTTGAACTTTTACTTGGACCACTTTTTTGTTACAAGTCTTAGATTTGTAGATATTCAGCATTTTCCATGACTGGACATGATCCGAATCCTCAAAAAAAGCGACAGATATTCAGTTTCTGTAATTATAAATTAAGACGAATGACTTACAACTCCTGTGTACAATGTTCTTCTGCGATATGTGGAAAGCACCAAGTTATTTTAAGTAAATCATGCATTGAGATATGAAGAAATGAGTGAATTGATGTAATCTTTACTTTCAAGTTATGTTTTACTGTGATCATTAATTGTTTAATTTGAGTTCCTATTTTCATGTTCAAAATGTGCATTTTGTGAATTCACAATTTGTAAAGAGTTTACTGTAATCCTGATTTTATTTGATATATTTTTATAATGCAACTTACCTAAATAGTTTTATATTATATATATTTCATTTGTAATGTTTGTTTTAATGTTTTCTCCAATAATATCTTTTTTGAAGCGAGGCAAATTGGTAAGTAGTCAAAATGTCAAAGGTTTGGTAACTAGTGCATTGCCGGACGCATTGGTATTCCAGGGATATGAAAACTGTGTTTTTTTTTAACCAATTTTGGTGGCTCATGAAAAAGTGTAAATAAAAATAACCGGGCCATGGAAAACAGTTTCTATTGAGCCTGGGGTTTTTTTATGGAGGTTGCAAAGTTTTGTTAGTTACCTTATAATTAATAAAATAATAATTGACTTTTTGTGCTTTTCCATCAAGGCCAGTTTCCATTTTTAATCTAACTTGTATAAATTTGTCATTTCTTAGTGTAGCTATTCGAGCACGAAGCATTTTTCGTTCAAATTTCAAAAGTTCACATATATCATCTTCTTTCATGCCTATAAAATATTTGAATAGAAAATAATATAATTTAAAAATATATAAAAGAAATAGTACAAGAGCTAGTAGGAACGTCGCGAAAAAAATAATTTTCGAATGGCTTGTTTTTTATATTCCTTTTCTTATTGAAGCTTTGGTAGGCTAGGGATGCGGCATGTCTGGCTGCTTGGAACGGTTGCCTTTACCACTCAGCATACCATTTGTACAGATGCAAATTTCGTATTTTCAAATCATTTTATATTTAATTTTTTTAACAGGCTTCCTCATAGCTTACAAAAAGAAGAGAAATCTCAACCAAAACATTCTGTGAAAAAACAGGCCAAGTTCGAAAAAGTAGTGAAATCTAGAGGGTGCAGCCAAGTTAAATTCGCCAAGAATAATTAAGCTGAGAAAATAGTAGATCTCTCAACTTATTTATTCTTAGCTAATTTAACTTGGCTGCACCCTCTAGATTTCACTACTTTCGATCTTGGCCTGTTTTTTCACAGAATGTTTTGGTTGAGATTAATATTTTATAAAATTAAAGTTTGAATTTTTATTTAAATCACACATGATTAATTTATAATTATTTATTGAAACAAATAATTACAAATTTAAATACAACGTTTCGATCAACTTATTCTGCGATCGTTCTCAAAGTATGAGCACCCACTCCGATTATACTGTCAGGTGATTTTGGCTCAGTTAACCTATAATCGGAATGGGTGCTCATACTTGAGAACGATCACAGAATAAGTCGATCGAAACGTTGTATTTATATTATATATAATTATTTGTTTCAATAAATAATTATAAATTAATCTTGTGTGATTTAAATAAAAATTCAAACTTTAATCAAATTAATCACAAAAATAAAAGCTTCAACAGCTTCATTACTAATAAACATTTCATAAAATATTTATTTACTTTTATCTGTATTTATTTTTATATAATTTCATTTAAATTGAGTAGGTAAACAATTATTTTTATAGAGAAATGTTTGCGGAATTTAACAGAACAAAAGTCACATTGATAAATATATACAGGTGAAGCTAATATAAAGCATATAAAAACCAGCCATTCTAAAATTATTTTTTTCGCAACATACTAAATAATATACTAAATAACTTACATGGATTTCGAACAAGCATATCAACAATCAGAGTATCTTCAATAGTATAAAATCCTCTGACAACTAGACGGGCCAATTGTTTTAAAGAACTAGGAACTTCTGTTACTAATTTTTCTTCTCCCATAATTATTTGAAAAATATATAAGTGTTTATATTGAAAATATTATTTTTCTCATAAGGTACAGTAAACATCTATTATTTCTTATTCTCTTAATGTCAAATTTGAAAATGGTAAAGCTTTCAATAATAAACTGCATAAACAAACATTAGCTTATATGAAAACAGTGTTGCCAGATCTTTTAAAAAACAGTGGTGCCAACTAAATACTTTTATTTAATCTAAATAATTAAAGAAAAATCCACAAATGTAATATTAATTTTTTAAATAAATTTTTTTTTAAATTAAATTAAATTATTTCATTATGAAATATCAAACGGTTCCAATCTTTGACTATTTACATATGGAAAAAAAAGTGGAGAAAATAAGAACTATCATTTTTTTCATTTCCCTCTCTGATTTAAATATGTAATTAATAAATTCTGCATCAAAAGCTTTTATTAAATAAGATTAATCACACTTGGGCAACAATGTGAAAATGCTTCGGGTTCAAAAATTGTCAATTCATATGTTTTTCCGTCTGCTGAATTCAAAAATCGCAATAAAAATTATATATTAGCTCTTGCTTTAGAGATAAAGTGACATTTCATTTTTATAATAAAAATTTTCAAATTGGGAGATTTTTTTATTTTAGGAGTTGGTATACCTGTCAAATAACAATACACGAATGCTCTTAAATTGTTTTGTAAGCCATAAAGTTCTTCTTTATCCATATCGATTGATTAACGGGTAAATAAGCGACGAGAAACACAGAAAAGAAGCGAAAAACACAAAACTCACCAGGCGATTTCACCAGACAGATCTCAAGAAAGAGAGAAGGACAAAAACACGTCTGACCTCGACCAACGTTCGAATTCCACTCTGGGTGATTTAGACCAAAACCTCCCTAATAGGTATAATGATCCCGAAAATACAAAACATTTTAACTATACATCACCGAATAATTCTAATAATAAATCAATTAATCCCGATTGCAATACTATTTTTGGCTCTATTAAAAATAATAATATGAATTATAAAATTAAGTATTAAATTTAAAAGGGACATTTTCTGCAAAAATAATAATAATAATAACAGTAACGATATTAATCCAAATAAAGATAAAAACAAAATAAAGATAAGCAAAAGAATGGAAAATGTTACCAAAATTGGCACATTAAATGTTCGAAGTCTAAAAGATGAGGAAAAATAGTTAGAATTGGAAAATGCTATGAGCGATTCAAAAATAGATATTCTTGGACTGGCAGATAAGACGTCTTGATGAGAAAATTATTAAAAGAAAAAGTGGATACACTTTATATCATAAAGGAACAATTGCAGGTCAGAGAGGAGTGGGATTCTTAATAAGTCCGGACCTGGCAGATAGGATTGAAGAATTTAATAAGGGTATCTCCGACAGAATCGCAACTTTAAAAATAAAATATAAAAATGAACATTTCTTAAATCTAATTCAAGTCTATGCACCTACGTCAGAGTCAAATGAAGAAGCATGCGAAGAATTTTACCAATTACTTAACGAAACAATAAAAAACAACATACCTAAGTACAACAACCAATTAATTATCATGGGTGATTTTAATTCTAAAATTGGACAAAGAGAAATTAATGAAGAAAGAGTTATGGGACCTTACAACTATGGAAGTAGAAACGAAAGAGGAAACAAATTAATAAATTTCTGCCAAGAAAATAATTTGAAAATAGTTAATAGCTATTTCAAAAAATAGAGCAGGAATGAAATGGACCTGGCTCCACCCAAATGGATATAATAAATCGGAAATTGATTATATAATTACACCATATCTCAATATAATAATCAAGTTTAAAATTCTAAACAAGTTTTCTTTTTACACAGACCATAGACTCTTATATACAGAAATATCTACACACTCAATGAGGAAAAAGACCTCGGCCTGAATGGAATGGTAAACATATCACAAACTTCTCAAAACTAGATAATGAAACAATTAATAATATGGAAGAACAACTAAAAATTATGAATTTCCCTTTATATACTGATACTCAAAAGCAATATAATGATTTTGAATTAATTTTGAAAACAATACAAAACAAATCTTTAGAAACAATTAAAAATGAGCCAACACAAAAAATCTTATTAAAATAAGAAATAAATTAAAACAAAAGAGAAACACAGCTATTGGTCGAATCGAATTCAAGAAATTTACTCAAATGCAGAAGCAAGAATAATTCTAGAAGAAAAGGGTCTTATTTTCCAATTAATAGAGGTGTTAAGCAAGGCGATCCGCTATCACCGGCACTATTCAACTGTGCTCTTGAAGATATGTTCAAAAAATTAAATTGGACTAACAAAGGTATAAAAATAAACGGAGCATATCTAAATAATCTCAGGTTCGCCGACGATCTTGCTCTAATAGCAACTTCAAAAGAAGAACTAAAAGAAATGATTAATGAAATTAATATAAAAAGCAAAGCACTTGGCTTAGAAATTAATTGTAAAAAGTCTGCATTTGTCTCAAACAGGGTAGAATCGGATATCGGTTTAGAAAACAACAAATCACATATGGAATATAAATCTGAAATAATTTATTTGGGTGAATTGAAAAAGTTTTTGTTTTGCCGGAGAGTAGCAGAGTTGTTGATTCACAAAGAGAAACAAAGAGGTTGTCCTCTGCTTGATGCAAATAAACATATACACATATATCTCAAGATGATATATCTGTATATATATTATTTATTTGTTTGAGACTATAGTTTCGAAGACTTGGTCTTCATCATCAGTCTTTCTTCAATTATAAATGTTTTTCATGGAGTCAATATCATATGGATATTGAAAACTTGGTGTTCTTTCGTCACTGCTGGAGGGCTAGGAACTAATAAAGACACTCTATCCGGGCTCACATTCAAATATAACAATATGTTTCCCTTTCTCCTTTCTTCTTAGAAAGGAGGAATTTTTTCCTTTTTTTCCTTTTTATCTTTTGTTAGCAAACATCTTAAGTAGATTACTATTGGATAGTTCAATTTGATTGTTTAAACAGAGTTCTGAATTTCTATTGAATGACTTCAAAATTTCTAAAGATTCGATTGCGCTAATCAATTTCGGGTTCTTTTCTCCTTTTATTAATCTAATACCTTCTGGGAAGGAGTGATTGTTTGAATTTAAATGTTCTGCAAAAGAATTTTCGTACTTTTTATTTTTATAATCTCTTATGTGTTCATTTAGTCGAATTTTCAGATTTCTCTCGGTTTTTCCCACATATATTGCTTCGCAATCTTTGCATTTCAAACTATAAACCCCTTCTTTTTCTATATTTGGTAATTTGTCTTTTTTATTTGAACCTAAATCTTTTCCTAGAGTAATTGGAGTTTTGAATACTGTTTTGAACCCTAATTTTTTCATTTTTTGTTTTAATTTTTCCGAAATTTGTCCATAATATGGAAGAACTATTCTAGGATTTTCTTTTTCTTTTTCATTCTTTTGTGAATATACTGATTCCAGGGTTAATTTTTCTATTTTTTTATTTAACATTTGGTCTATAAGGCTTGCTTCGTACCCATTATTTACCGCGATTTCTTTAATTGTCTCTAATTCCTGTGAATATGCTTTTTCTGATAAAGGTATATTTATTAGTCTATGTATCATTGAATGGAAGGCTGCGTGTTTATGTGACATTGGTCTACAAGAATTTTTATGTATTACAATGTCAGTAGCTGTGGGTTTTCTATAAATTTCAAAGGTGTGCTTATTTCCGGAGATGTTTATTTTTAAATCTAAAAATTTAGTATTTTCTCTTTTCTTTCTCTACTGTGAATTTAATTTTCTCATGAAGATTATTTATATATTCTATAATCTTCATGAGAAAATTAAATTCACAATGAAAAGAAAAAGAGAAAATACTAAATTTTTTAGATTTAAAAATAAACATCTCCGGAAATAAGCACACCTTTGAAATTTATAGAAAACCCACAGCTACTGACATTGTAATACATAAAAATTCTTGTAGACCAATGTCACATAAACACGCAGCCTTCCATTCAATGATACATAGACTAATAAATATACCTTTATCAGAAAAAGCATATTCACAGGAATTAGAGACAATTAAAGAAATCGCGGTAAATAATGGGTACGAAGCAAGCCTTATAGACCAAATGTTAAATAAAAAAATAGAAAAATTAACCCTGGAATCAGTATATTCACAAAAGAATGAAAAAGAAAAAGAAAATCCTAGAATAGTTCTTCCATATTATGGACAAATTTCGGAAAAATTAAAACAAAAAATGAAAAAATTAGGGTTCAAAACAGTATTCAAAACTCCAATTACTCTAGGAAAAGATTTAGGTTCAAATAAAAAAGACAAATTACCAAATATAGAAAAAGAAGGGGTTTATAGTTTGAAATGCAAAGATTGCGAAGCAATATATGTGGGAAAAACCGAGAGAAATCTGAAAATTCGACTAAATGAACACATAAGAGATTATAAAAATAAAAAGTACGAAAATTCTTTGCAGAACATTTAAATTCAAACAATCACTCCTTCCCAGAAGGTATTAGATTAATAAAAGGAGAAAAGAACCCGAAATTGATTAGCGCAATCGAATCTTTAGAAATTTTGAAGTCATTCAATAGAAATTCAGAACTCTGTTTAAACAATCAAATTGAACTATCCAATAGTAATCTACTTAAGATGTTTGCTAACAAAAGATAAAAAGGAAAAAAGGAAAAAATTCCTCCTTTCTAAGAAGAAAGGAGAAAGGGAAACATATTGTTATATTTGAATGTGAGCCCGGATAGAGTGTCTTTATTAGTTCCTAGCCCTCCAGCAGTGACGAAAGAACACCAAGTTTTCAATATCCATATGATATTGACTCCATGAAAAACATTTATAATTGAAGAAAGACTGATGATGAAGACCAAGTCTTCGAAACTATAGTCTCAAACAAATAAATAATATATATACAGATATATCATCTTGAGATATATGTGTATATGTTTATTTGCATCAAGCAGAGGACAACCTCTTTGTTTCTCTTTTATGAATTTATTTGGGACAGATAATTACCTTTGAAGGCAGAACAAGTAAAGAAGTTGCAAGAAGAGTTAACCCGGGTTGGAATAAATTTTGGTCATTAAAACCCATCTTAAAAAACAAAAACATCGACCTAATCTCCAATAGCCAGACTTAGCGACGAAAGATAGACCAAGATCGTAACAGAATGGTGGCCTATCGAAGGAAAAAGAAGACGGGGAAGACAACACAAGAGATGGTGTGACGATATTAGGAAGATAGCGGGAAATGAATGGAGCAGAACTGTCATAAGAAGACCGATATGGAAAGAAAAGGGAGAGGCCTACGCGCAAACGGGCCTGGTGCAAAATTAATGAACAATACTTAAATAATATATTATACTATACATATAATAATACTAAAATCTTTTTTGTAACTTGTTAGTTCTCTTTTATTTTCAAAATACTGTATAAATATACAAAATGTACCAAAAAAAGGCTTAAATAAATAAATAAATAAATTCAAGATTTATTTGATGATGAAAATTTTATATTTCTCAGCAGAAGGAAAAAGTTTAAAAACTAAAGAATATTTTAATAAATTGAAATCGAAAACTGTCCGGGAAGTACCTGGCGCAGAGGTTACAATGAACATGAAGGTGGTTATCTCATGGCCAGACCTGGTAACTCGGGCGCGTAATTTTTGATAATATATATGTATATATATAATTACTATATTTATTGAAAACAAATAATACAATATAATTTTTTTTTATTGTCATGGGGAACAAAGCCGATTTAGACAGCACATCAGTAAAGTGTTAGTGAGGGAGCCAAGTTTTAGCCTGAAGAAATTTTATATGATGGCCCGGCTCGAACCCTGGCCTCCCGCTTGAAAATCGTCATCAACGATGCTGAAGCGAGCCCAGCGCCTTAGCCAGCTCGCCCAACCCGACTACCCACAATATAATTACTTGGTAATAATTAATTAATTTTGTATATTTCTGATTTGTCTAATTGATTGGCTTTGCTAATTTCTTTTCTAATTAAATTTTTTATATCTGATTTGTATATTTTATTTCAGTTTTGCTAATTATATCAATCACTACAGAGCTATCAGGATTGGGTAATGAAAATAAGAATCATAAAATATAGAAATTTGTAGTCTGAGCATATCAATAATAAGTAGGTACCTAGAGAGTAGTGATTTTCATGATTTTCAAAAAAATGCCTATAATACGAAATGCCTATAATGGGAAATTTTTAGATTCTGGACCGTCATAAATTGGCCTATCTTCTGATCACGGTTTATCGTTGAATTTTAGACACTGTTTATAGTGTATCACGAAAAATGTTCGACTCTTAATTATGGATGTATGACAATAATGATTGGGATGAACTAGGATAAAGTATTGTATTCAGTAAGTCGCTAAATCATTCGACTCAAACTCACTAGAATTCAGGGATAAAATTTCAATGCTAGGGGTAACTCTAGGGTCTGACCTTTCATGGAATGACCATATCTCAACCACTGATGAAGCTGCAGCGCGCAAGCTTGGTCTCCTATTTAGGTCTAGGCGCTGTTATACTCCCAGTCAACTTCTTATACTGTATAAAGCTCAAATTCGTCCCTGTCTCGAATATGGCTCTCATCTGTGGAGGGGTGCCTCCAAGCATTCTCTTGCTACACTGGATGCGATTCAGAAGCGAGCAATTAAACTAATAGGAGACCCGGCTCTAACCAACTCACTCGGCTCCCTGGCTCACCGAAGAACCGTTTCTGCCCTTTCCCTGTACTACAGATACTATCACGGTGTCTGTTCAGTCGAGCTGAAATCAATGATCCCCCTAAAGCCCTCTTTACGAGAAACACGCGGTTTTCAAACGCTCAGCAGCCCTTCGCTGTCAAATTAAATAAAAGTCGAACAAGCGCTTTCGCCAACTCTTTTATCCCTATGACCTCCAGAGATTGGAACTCGCTCCCTGCCACCATCTTTCCCGCGACTTATAACCGTCAGCTATTTAAGACCCGTATCCACAGATACCTTCGACCCCCGCCCAGCCAATAAAATTATTTATTCTTCTTTTCACGATGGAGGGGCCAACCCAGGGCTTTAGGGGTTGCACCTTTTTGGTGTAACTCCTTCTCTCATCATTTTCATAAAAAAAATGCAAATTAAAGAGAAAATAAAAAAAATTGCTCATAGTAAGTAAAGTAATAAATTTAATTTAAGAAACTGAACCATGTACCAATATTAATGAAAATTTATCAAAGATTTTTACGTCCAAATTGTCATGATAACTAGTACAATGGAGTCTTTTATAGGGTGAGGTTTTTAACCTCACGCCCAACCCTCCTCCTTTTTCAGCCGGGCTTGGGACCGTCCATGGCGGAGTTTGAAGAATACTCTTGAACCCTCTAACGAGATTTATAATCAGACGAATAGATTATTAATTGAACAGCAATAGAAAGTTGGAACAAAAAAAATTGTAACAAGTAATCTGCAAAAGATAGACATCCTCAGTGGAATTCATAAAACATTAAATCAAGTACTCGTAAAGTATGGCGGATTGGATAGATGCGGTGATGCATGTATTTGAAAAGATGACGTCACAACTATAATAGAATTATTTTAAAAACACCAGCTATATGATTTTTTTGAATATATATCTTCAAAGTATCAAAAAAAAATGTGGGTTCAAGAGTAATAGATTCAGGATCTATCAAATTTTAAAAAAATTGATAAATTATAGTGAATCGGTGGGATGTTACGAGAATATTAAGTTTGGAAAAAACTAGCTTTCTATAATTAAAGGGTAAATAGAAAGTGAACAAAGAAGAAAAAATAATTAATATGAAATAAAAAAGATTGAGTTGAAAATAAAAGCTTATAATTTCAAACAAATTAATAAAGTTGAAACAAAAAACAATTTTAACCTATAAAAAAGAATCTAAAAGAAAAAAAAACGATCAATTAAAAATTTGAAAACAAAGTGATGAGCCCTCAATAATAATTCGATAAAACCTACCAAATACCCCCAAATTTTTTATAGAATTAACTAACAACGGAAAATTTGTTAAAATATTATCGAAAAGTATCATTATTATTTGATGAATTTTATAGAGACATGGTATATTGATTAAAAACTTTTGTCTACATATTTCGAAAAGGAAGAGCAAAATAATTGAATGATACTGATTAATCAGAGCTTCAACATTACTGCCGTATACTAATTGAAAAAACTAGAGAAGAAAATTAGTGAGATTTCTTGAGATTGGATTTAAAGCATTCAAAAGAGACACCGGGATGGCAAAATCCTAGTCGTTAAGTATTTTGTCAATCTCTAACAGAGTGCATCATTTATATTATTTTTTGAAAATCTAGAAGATTTTCCAAAAAAATAGTCAATGGGACAGTCTGTTAAGGGATCGAAAAAAAACTGAGTGACAGAGATTTAGTTCCGGGCATTGAAGCGACCCCAGCCTCTATTGATTGACATAGATCATAATTCCAATTCCTCTCAATTTTCGAATCTATTCTTTCCACTTAGCTAAGCATTAATGAGGAATACACTGAAAATAAAAATCATTCAACTCTAATACAGCGACCAATTAAAAATTTGAAAACAAAGTGATCAACCCTTAATCATATTTCGATAAAACCTACCAAATATCCCCAAATTTTTTATGGAATTAACTAACAAGGGAATATTGTTAAAATATTATCGAAAAGTATCATTATTATTTGATAAATTTTATAGAGACATGGCATATTGATTAAAAACTTTTGTCTACATATTTCGAAAAGGAAGAGCAAAATAATTGAATGATACTGATTAATCAGAGCTTCAACATTACTGCCGTATACTAATTGAAAAAACTAGAGAAGAAAATTAGTGAGATTTCTTGAGATTGGATTTAAAGCATTCAAAAGAGACACCGGGATGGCAAAATCCTAGTCGTTAAGTATTTTGTCAATCTCTAACAGAGTGCATCATTTATATTATTTTTTGAAAATCTAGAAGATTTTCCAAAAAAATAGTCAATGGGACAGTCTGTTAAGGGATCGAAAAAAAACTGAGTGACAGAGATTTAGTTCCGGGCATTGAAGCGACCCCAGCCTCTATTGATTGCCATAGATCATAATTCCAATTCCTCTCAATTTTCGAATCTATTCTTTCCACTTAGCTAAGCACTAATGAGGAATACACTGAAAATAAAAATCATTCAACTCTAATACAGCGACCAATTAAAAATTTGAAAACAAAGTGATCAACCCTTAATCATATTTCGATAAAACCTACCAAATATCCCCAAATTTTTTATGGAATTAACTAACAAGGGAATATTGTTAAAATATTATCGAAAAGTATCATTATTATTTGATAAATTTTATAGAGACATGGCATATTGATTAAAAACTTTTGTCTACATATTTCGAAAAGGAAGAGCAAAATAATTGAATGATACTGATTAATCAGAGCTTCAACATTACTGCCGTATACTAATTGAAAAAACTAGAGAAGAAAATTAGTGAGATTTCTTGAGATTGGATTTAAAGCATTCAAAAGAGACACCGGGATGGCAAAATCCTAGTCGTTAAGTATTTTGTCAATCTCTAACAGAGTGCATCATTTATATTTTTTTTGAAAATCTAGAAGATTTTCCAAAAAAATAGTCAATGGGACAGTCTGTTAAGGGATCGAAAAAAAACTGAGTGACAGAGATTTAGTTCCGGGCATTGAAGCGACCCCAGCCTCTATTGATTGCCATAGATCATAATTCCAATTCCTCTCAATTTTCGAATCTATTCTTTTCACTTAGCTAAGCACTAATGAGGAATACACTGAAAATAAAAATCATTCAACTCTAATACAGCGACCAATTAAAAATTTGAAAACAAAGTGATCAACCCTTAATCATATTTCGATAAAACCTACCAAATATCCCCAAATTTTTTATGGAATTAACTAACAAGGGAATATTGTTAAAATATTATCGAAAAGTATCATTATTATTTGATAAATTTTATAGAGACATGGCATATTGATTAAAAACTTTTGTCTACATATTTCGAAAAGGAAGAGCAAAATAATTGAATGATACTGATTAATCAGAGCTTCAACATTACTGCCGTATACTAATTGAAAAAACTAGAGAAGAAAATTAGTGAGATTTCTTGAGATTGGATTTAAAGCATTCAAAAGAGACACCGGGATGGCAAAATCCTAGTCGTTAAGTATTTTGTCAATCTCTAACAGAGTGCATCATTTATATTATTTTTTGAAAATCTAGAAGATTTTCCAAAAAAATAGTCAATGGGACAGTCTGTTAAGGGATCGAAAAAAACTGAGTGACAGAGATTTAGTTCCGGGCATTGAAGCGACCCCAGCCTCTATTGATTGCCATAGATCATAATTCCAATTCCTCTCAATTTTCGAATCTATTCTTTTCACTTAGCTAAGCACTAATGAGGAATACACTGAAAATAAAAATCATTCAACTCTAATACAGCGACCAATTAAAAATTTGAAAACAAAGTGATCAACCCTTAATCATATTTCGATAAAACCTACCAAATATCCCCAAATTTTTTATGGAATTAACTAACAAGGAATATTGTTAAAATATTATCGAAACGAATCATTATTATTTGGAGATAAATTTTATAGAGTATCACGGCATATTGATTAAAAACATTTTGTCTACATAAAATTTCGAATAGGAAGGGCAAAATAATTGAATGATACTGATTAATCAGAGCTTCAACATTACTGCCGTATACTAATTGAAAAAAACTAGAGAAGAAAATTAGTGAGATTTCTTGAGATTGGATTTAAAGCATTCAAAAGAGACACCGGGATGGCAAAATCCTAGTCGTTAAGTATTTTGTCAATCTCTAACAGAGTGCATCATTTATATTATTTTTGAAAATCTAGAAGATTTTCCAAAAAATAGTCAATGGGACAGTCTGTTAAGGGATCGAAAAAAACTGAGTGACAGAGATTTAGTTCCGGGCATTGAAGCGACCCCAGCCTCTATTGATTGCCATAGACCATAATTCCAATTCCTCTCAATTTTCGAAGTCTATTCACTCGCCTTAGCTAAGCACTAATAGGGGAATACACTGAAAATAAAAATCATTCAACTCTAATGCAGCGACCAATTAGAGATTTTGAAAACAAAGTGATCAGCCCCTAATCATATTTCGATAAAACCTACCAAATATCCCCAAATTTTTTATGGAATTAACTAACATAGGAATATTGTTAAAATATTATCGAAAAGTAATCAATTATTATTTGATAAATTTTATAGAGACATGGCATATTGATTAAAAAATTTTGTCTACATATTTCGAAAAGGAAGAGCAAAATAATTGAATGATACTGATTAATCAGAGCTTCAACATTACTGCCGTATACTAATTGAAAAAACTAGAGAAGAAAATTAGTGAGATTTCTTGAGATTGGATTTAAAGCATTCAAAAGAGACACCGGGATGGCAAAATCCTAGTCGTTAAGTATTTTGTCAATCTCTAACAGAGTGCATCATTTATATTATTTTTTGAAAATCTAGAAGATTTTCAAAAAAAAATAGTCAATGGGACAGTCTGTTAAGGGATCGAAAAAAAACTGAGTGACAGAGATTTAGTTCCGGGCATTGAAGCGACCCCAGCCTCTATTGATTGCCATAGATCATAATTCCAATTCCTCTCAATTTTCGAATCTATTCTTTTCACTTAGCTAAGCACTAATGAGGAATACACTGAAAATAAAAATCATTCAACTCTAATACAGCGACCAATTAAAAATTTGAAAACAAAGTGATCAACCCTTAATCATATTTCGATAAAACCTACCAAATATCCCCAAATTTTTTATGGAATTAACTAACAAGGGAATATTGTTAAAATATTATCGAAAAGTATCATTATTATTTGATAAATTTTATAGAGACATGGCATATTGATTAAAAACTTTTTGTCTACATATTTCGAAAAGGAAGAGCAGAAATAATTGAATGATACTGATTAATCAGAGCTTCAACATTACTGCCGTATACTAATTGAAAAAACTAGAGAAGAAAATTAGTGAGATTTCTTGAGATTGGATTTAAAGCATTCAAAAGAGACACCGGGATGGCAAAATCCTAGTCGTTAAGTATTTTGTCAATCTCTAACAGAGTGCATCATTTATATTATTTTTGAAAATCTATAAGATTTTCCAAAAAAAATAGTCAATGGGACAGTCTGTTAAGGGATCGAAAAAAACTGAGTGACAGAGATTTAGTTCCGGGCATTGAAGCGACCCCAGCCTCTATTGATTGCCATAGATCATAATTTCAATTCCTCTCAATTTTCGAATCTATTCTTTCCAATTAGCTAAGCATTAATGAGGAATACACTGAAAATAAAAATCATTCAACTCTAATACAGCGACCAATTAAAAATTTGAAAACAATGTGATCAATCCTTAATCATATTTCGATAAAACATACCAAATATCCCCAAATTTTTTATGGAATTAACTAACAAGGGAATATTGTTAAAATATTATCGAAAAGTATCATTATTATTTGATGAATTTTATAGAGACATGGCATATTGATTAAAAACTTTTGTCTACATATTTCGAAAAGGAAGAGCAAAATAATTGAATGATACTGATTAATCAGAGCTTCAACATTACTGCCGTATACTAATTGAAAAAACTAGAGAAGAAAATTAGTGAGATTTCTTGAGATTGGATTTAAAGCATTCAAAAGAGACACCGGGATGGCAAAATACTTAGTCGTTGAGTTGGCGGGAGTTTGAAGGAATACCACCGCGAACCCAATAACGAGATTTATAATCAAAAAAATGAGATTATTAATTGAAAAAACAATGGAAAGTTGCAACAAAAAAATATGAACAAGTAAACTGCAAAAAGATAGACATCCTCAGTGGAATTCATATAAAATTAAATCAAGCCACTCGTAAAGTATGGCGGAATGGATAGATGCGGATAATGCATTTATTTGAAAAAATGACGTCACAACTATAAAAGAATTATATTTAAAAGCAGCAGCTATATGATTTTTTTGAATATAATTCTTCAAAGTATCGAAAAAAAGTGTGGGTTCAAGAGTAATAGATTCAGGATCATATAAAATATTGAAAAAAATTGATAAATTATCTTGAATCAGTGGGATGTTAACGAGAATATTAAATTTGAAGAAACCTAGCTTTCTATAATTAAAAGGTAAATAGAAAGGAATAAAAGGAAAAAATAATTTATATGAAATAAAAAAGATTAAGTTGAAAAATAAGAGCGTATACCTAATCTAAAACAAATTAATATGGTTAAAGTAAAAAAAATTTTAGCCTATAAAAAAGAATTTAAAAAGAAAAAAAAACGGCCAAATAAAAATTTGAAAAAGAAGTGATAAACAGCCAAACATAATTCGATAAAACCTAGCAAATATCCACAAGCATTTTAT